>VNJS01008970.1:0-82581 GCA_008042575.1 Drosophila watanabei
GGAGAGCCATGGCTTCGTACTCAATGCTGACGTTGAGGTATCCCAATGGCATCATGGCAATGTTATTCATGGGAGGTGGAAGGCCTATAAGAGCCGACATCAGTGACGCCAGCTGAATCTGCTGCACCACGGAGACATTTTTAATGGTGGGAAAGACAGCATCCGGTCCGACAGTCCGCTTCACTCCGGCACCCCATATAAACAATGGCGTTTCTCTTTCATGAGGGCTAGAGCTGCCGTGAATTCCTGCAGAAATCAGATGTTTTTATAATGCATGTATTTCAAATTGCAATGGCAACTTAGATATTTAGTATTATCGGTATGAATAACTTGATTAAAACATACCGTAGTCCCCGATTCCATGATCAGAGGTCAACAGATATGCCGTTCGACTGTCGTTAAATGCGCGCTCGAATAGTTCGTAGGTGGTACGAATGCCCTTCTGAGTGTACAGGAGCTGCTCATCGAACTCAGGGCTCAGCGGCGAGTAATGATGTGCACATGCATCCACATCCCCCAAGTAGACAAAGAACACCGCTCCCTTGTGATTGCGCACTTCCCGAATATTTTCTTCCTTGGTTAGAAATTCTTTCACCTGGCTAAAGACCCAGGGATCGAATTGCAAGTCTTTCTTTTCTCCTGTCGTGATCCGCAGCGGTGCTCCTCCATGCGGCAGGTTTCGAAAGACTTTGTCCACTATTACATGGTCCCAGCCAATAGTCAGGCGACTGCGGTTAAAGACGGAATCGAAGTCAACGGGAACATAACGGAAGTTGACCAGAACAGCCGTCGGATCTTGCTTTAAGCCGCCGAAAATGGCGATGTGGCCAGTGGCAGTCATAGTCGGAACCAAGGCGCGGGAGCCTGCTATGCGGCCCTGCGTTCGGTATAGGTCACGCAGATCCGGCACCGCACTTCCGTTCTTCGCCAGAAAGGAAGCCGCCCGCAAGCCATCGGTCAGAAATACAACCAGGCGATCTGCGGGCGGCTCGAAGCCCATCTCACGCATTGTCTTCTGTGGCACGAGTCCTGGTAAGATGGTCGATGAGAAGTAAGTGGTCAGTATGGAGGCCAGCAAGAAAAGGTGGACTACCAACGCCCGCAGTCTCCACATTTTGTGCAACAGAATATTAGATACATAGGTCTTGATTTTGTTTGCTGTAAACGTCTCACAATGATAGTGAGAAAATCAAAGCATAGACTTTAACGTCAAGTAAGTTAAAGTTACATTTTGCGAATTTTTTCTTTTATTTATCGAAGATTTGCGATTGAAAGAGAATAGCAAAATATGAAACACTTTTCTTCATATCCGTATTATCTATCGTTGTATCTTCTATCTCTATATATATAAGAATAATTGGTATTTCTTCTGACATTGTTAACTCAAAGTCGGACTCACCTGACCTTTATTTGGACTAGATGGTTTAGCTGATGTTTGTACAAAATTGGTCGAGCGGTTCTTCACTTATTACATATTTTGTAGTAAATGATTTCAATAAATGGCAATGGCAAATGGCAATGGCAATAAATGCTATCATTTATATTAGTCATTCAATATTATTGCTTTGTGTTTATAAATGGTGAGTCTAGAATTAGTTAAATTTATTATACATATATGTACCTTCTTCGGTCAGAGGTAAGGCTATGGCTTACTATAGCAGACTTTTGCTATTATTATTAAATAAAATAAAAAAATGAAAAATAAATAAAAATTTTCTAGTCCCTCAGTTTATTATCTGAATGAAACTTTACATGTACAAAATGTGAAAAAATGTAAAACTGTAAAAATAAAATGGATATGGAAATAATTCATGCCGCGACCTAGACAAACAAATAAAGATAGGCGAACGTGTAACTCGGCATTAGAAACTCCACCCGAACCATTGTATTTATTACATAGTGGCAGATCTCAAACTTCGTAGCACGTTTTTAGCCATATTCAACAATACAATTCGGCATTACAAATAACTTATTTTGGTGCTACTAAAATTATTACGAATCATTTTTTTGCCAACGTATAAGTTAAACAGGATTGTCTCGTGTTTATGTCGTAAAGAATTTAATTCCGCATCAAATATCAGACATGTTATAAATTCAGTGTCAGATTTATGATCAAGCTGGTTCGTTAATGCCATACATCGACGCTGATCATAAATTAAATTGCCGAAATCGGTTGATCGTGTCTACCTCATAAACTTAGGAATCAATTTTGGTAAAATATAAAAACATTTAAAACCAGTACATAGCCAAAAAGTAATAGTTATAGAATCAAAAAATAATACATAAGTTCAAACCTTTATTTGAAATACATTAAAAATATATTTTTTATTTAACTAAACGCGACTCTCTTCGTTGGCCGAGGTAAAACGAACATGTCTTTCGTCCTTGCGCGGTGGTTCTTCAATTTCTGTATCGCGGAGGAAACACGTAGCGATACAGGAGCATCCCAGCAGCAATAGGTTAACCACATGGGTGATGAGCAGTCTATCCAGAGTGTTCCTTACGTCGTCATATTCACCCTCATTGTGCACACAGTAACAGAGGTACAGACCCATGACGTTACTGATGAGCAGGAGGCAGGTGAATGTCGATCTGATATTCTGCCGCACAAAGGGAACCAGGGCGTACAAGGTTGAGATAACGATCAGCGTCGGAAGCACGATCTTCAATATGATCAGACAGCCGGGGATGTATAATGTATACTCAGTATAAAATAGTCGGGCCGTGTTGGGCCAGAATATAAAGGATCCTATCCAATTTCCGGTCAGCGCAAAACTCACATAGAAGTACAGGACGATAGCGAAGCCATACCTATATGACTGCTTCAGATGTTGCAGTGGCTTCCGATCCTCGACGCCGTCATCTTTTTTATTAGATCGCTTGAAGTCATGATACATCTCGAGGCCAAAGAGCAGCTCGGTGGTCTGGATTTGGGTAGCCCAAGAACCCCACCGTTTGCAGAGCAGGGCGTGTAAAGTGATCATATTCATGGTAATCAGCTCGAGTCTTCTCATAGCGGTCTTCCTGGATGCATCGCAGTACCGAATTGACAAAAAGGCATAGACCAAGAAGAACCATGAAGTGGCCTTAACGTAGTCTGGAACCGGCTCTTTTGAGGCGTATTTTTTAAGTCCATAGGCCCCAGCTGCCATGGTCACCACGTTAATGAGCCAAACGCGTAAACCAATCCTTTGTCGCAAGAGGATTGGACGCACTATGGCCACCAGCATGCCCAACTGCACTACATGGAAACAAAGCAATTCAGGATCGATGTCATATTCGCTATGTTGAGCAAGGAACAGAGAGCCACTTAGAATGCACACAAGGATCATCCACAGGAAAAACTTCAGCGAGGGTTTCCGGAACAGGCGATGATTGTGCAGGAAGGCGGACAGTCCATAAAGCTCAGCCATATGCGTGTATTCAAAGTGCACCAGGAGAAGCAGAGCTGCGGGCACCACAGTTGAGAAGAGGTTCATGAGAGGTGCCTTAATCAAAGCGCCTTTTGCTGCACGTTCGGCTTGAGCCATTATTAGCAAGCAGGTTGGCAACATCAGGCAGACGGATGTGAAAAACGGCACCTTTTGCAGGAACAGCAGAACAAGTTGAATGATTCCGAAGGCAGAGAGCACCACAGTTGACAAGGTGGCGAATCCCTTTCGTTGATTTCCTGTGGCTATCCTTGTCAGTTGCAGAAACAGGCAGTACAACCAGACCAAGTAGGACACCGTGGTGGCCACCAGCAACGGAGTTTGGTAATATCCGTGGTAGTACGTCAAGCACCTTTGAGCCAATTGGATAATCCTCTGGCAAGCATCCATGGCCTCTTGGCTGTGTCCCTGAGATACCAAGGATTTGAAGTTGGCCTTGTAGGCAGCGATTTGCTGTATCTCCAGCTCCTTAAATCTGGGTAGCCATTTGCAGAAAAGAGTGCGTTTGTTGCGGTTAATAACGATCTCCGCCTGATCAAGGATTTGCAGAGCGTTCAGATGGAGAGCCATGGCTTCGTACTCGGTGCTCACGTTGAGGTATCCCACTGGCATCATGGCAATGTTATTCATTGGAGGTGGAAGGCCAATAAGAGCCGACATCAGTGGCGCCAGCTGAATCTGCTGCACCACGGAGACATTTTTAATGGTGGGAAAGACAGCATCCGGTCCGACAGTCCGCTTCACTCCGGCTCCCCATATAAACAATGGCGTTTCTCTTTCATGAGGACTAGAGCCGCCGTGCATAGCTAAATGAGAGGTTAATATAATGTAGGACTCATTTCAAATTGCAATGTCAATTTAGATATTGAGCATTAATACATTCGATAAATAGTAAGAATAGTACCAGTATTACTTACAGTAATCAGCGATTCCATGATCGGAGGTCAACAGATATGCCGTTCGACTGTCGTTAAATACGCGCTCGAATAGTTCGTAGGTGGTACGAATGCCCTTCTGAGTGTACAGGAGCTGTTCATCGAACTCAGGGCTCAGCGGCGAAAAGCGATGTGCACTTTCATCCACATCTGCTAAGTAGACAAAAAACACCGCTCCCTTGTGATTGCGCACTTCCCGAACATTGTCGCCCTTGGCCAGAAATTCTTTAACCTGGCTAAAGACCCAGGAATCGAATTCCAATCCTTTTTCAATTCGCGTCGTGATCCGCAGCGGTGCTCCTCCGTGCGGCAGGTTTCGAAACACATTGTCCACTAATACATCGTCCCAGCCAATGGTCAGGCGGCTGCGGTTTAAGACGGAATCGAAGTGGACGGGAACGTAGCGGAAGTTGACTAGAACAGCCGTCGGATCTTGCCTTAGCCCGCCGAAAATGGCGATATGACCGTTGGCGGTCTGGGTCGGTACAAAGGCGCGGGAGACTGCTATGCGCCCCTGCGTTCGGTACATGTCACGCAAATCCGGCACGGCACTTCCGTTTTTTGCGAAGAAGGAAACCGCCCGAAAGCCATCGGTCAGAAATACAACCAGACGATCTGCGGGCGGCTCGAAGCCCAACTCACGCATTGTCTTCTGGGGCACGAGTCCCGATAAGTAGGTCGGCGAGAAGTAGGTGGTCAATATGGAGGCCAGCAGGAGTACATGGACTACCACCGACAGCAGTCTCCACATTTTGTCCTTCAAGAAATTTCAACTTGGGCAATACAAAATACAACTTAATTTGTGCGGAAACTGAATGCTATGTATAGTATGACATGTGTGTCTATGGAGATGTCAGTACTGAAACAAATAATGTGATAATAAAGCTGATTTATATTCCCTAAATTTATTGGCGAATGAGTTATCAAGAATTGGATTTCAACAATTATGTTTGTACTCGTTTAAATAGTTCAATTTCGCCATTGTTAATGAAAAACCCCTCCAGGTAGGTAGCTATTGAATTACTCATTGATGAAGTCTTTCGGACTATTCATATATGTAAGGCCCCAAGATTTTCCGCCTCGAATTTCTGACAGTAATGAAATTAACAGAAACGTCACTGTGGCATCATAATCATCATCTGGCCCCGGCCTCGTTTCGCCTTACTATCCGGCTTGTCTAGGACTGTTTTTATGGATGCCATAACTCTGCGGCCTTGTCAAGCAATTTCAATTTGCCGCTTGATTTGCGAGCTGGCGCCTGGGCCGCGCTGCCTTGGGCACCAAATGCTGCACGTTGCCGCTTTGATTTACGCGCCTGCAATTTAAATGAGCTGCAAATTGCAGCAAAGAGTCCCGAAGCCAGCCAATTTAAGTCTTTAAGGCCTTTGTCAATCCTCGTCAGTTGAGTCGGGCGAATTAATTGCGCGGCATAAATCGTGTCGGCTATGTTTGTCCCTCGGCGCTTTTGGCGCCTGATTAATTCGAGCAGACATTTCAGGTGCTCTAAACGATCTTTTTCGAGTGAAGCTTATAATCTGACAAATTTCGAGCTAGCTTGAAAGCGCCAGTTGAAACCAAATGGGTTGAAGGCGCACCATCTGCCATTTGTCAGTTCTCTGCCATCCCAGATGTCCGCAGACAATTGTAAGCCGGATGACTGAATGGCCGGCTGAACGGGCTTGTCGGGCAATTAAAGGAGCTGTTTTGCGTCTGGCAATGGGCTAATTCAACGGCGAACAAGAGTTAGGCGTTTTAACGGCCACAAGTCGCGTGTTTCTAGCGATTGGGAAACGCTATTGAGTAATTGGGCAGAACAGCATCTGGCTCTCTTCGAGCCAGAGTGCAGAGCGCAGGCGCGCTCTTAGCCAAATTCATGCCGCTCTGCCGACTGTTTCGGCTCTGGGTCAGCAACATGTTGGTCTTGGCCTGGCTCTGTGACCCAAAGTGGGCTATTGCGGCCGGCGGAAAGTGTAGGGAAGTGGGTCGTCCGACTCCGCTCGGCCCCGACTGCCCGAAGGCCAGGTGGCCGCAAATTAAACGAATTGTGGCGCAGCATTTGGCAACATTTGTTGCCACACTGACCAGCAGCTGGAGCACCGGCCCCCAGCCACCATCCACAAGCAGCACTGCCATCAGCAGGAAACGAATAAAATGCCAAATGTTTGCGGCCTGGGGCTGTTGAACTCGACCGGCTCTCAATTGAGGGATTTCGGCTTAGGCCTGGCCAAGTCGATTGCTCTCCACATTGCAGCATTGCCTCGAGTGGCCGGCCAATGAATAAGGTATTAATACAGGTAAATATTAACTTGTCAGGTGCACAGGGAAAAAAGTATGATTTCAAAATTTATTTCTACCAACAAGGGACATAGAAATCGTATATAAATCAATATCTGGATATCAACAATAATTCTTTACTGAAATTATTATAAATAAAACTTAGGATTATCCAGTTAGTTCTTAATCTTATATTTACAAGAATATTATTTAATAAATAGGATGAACTATAGATATACTAAAGTTTTCATTCATAAAATAAATACCACAATAATTATACCACAATTTTTCTCTCTGTGCGCATAACTCAAACGCACAGGCACTTGAACATGTCAGCAAAAAATTGATAATTGCTTAGCCCAGTACTTCAAAAGCAATATCAAGCAAATCAATTACGCCAGCTCGCTACCAGTATTCGCATGGACGTCCCTCTGTGCGCGGGACTTACCCCATTTAAATTCAGCTGCGTTTTGTGTTGACAAAACTTATCAACAATTCAATTTCAATAAAAACTCCAAGCTCGCGAGCTTGGCCCGGCCCGCCTCCTCGCATATTGTTCGATGCATTTTTTAACGCGAAATATTAGGGTCTGTGGCAGCAGGTGCGCGCGGACATGGGGGGATCGTTGTGCGCTCCTCTCTATGACAACTCCCCCTGAATTACTACGCCCCTGGGTTTGGGGCTACTGCTGAATTTTGGCATTTGAATTGTCACATCTGGTTCATGGCTTCAAACTCATCCATCAAATGCAGCCGGGCTGCTGCTGCTGCTGCTGCTCCTGCTTCTCCATGGCTTCCATTTCCATGGCTTCGCCTGTCAGTGCTTGCCAATGCAATCATTTTTATTGTATGTGTGCCGTATCTGTGTGCCTTTCGGTGTAGCTGTGCCTGTGAAATAGCGCGCATAACCACAGCGACAAAACCAATACACGGCCAGAGGCAAGCCTCCATTTTTTTCCTTACTCTCTTGCATTCGCCTAACGAGCGCCTGACAATGCGATTTTGTATGCGTGCCATGGGTGAATGAGTGTGTGTGGTGTGTGGTGTGTGGTGTATGGTGTATGGTGTGTGTGTGGCCATTGAAAGGCAAACACACAATACGAATATAATTTACGAGTCCGACTTAAATTCAGCCTTTTAATAGCTGGCCTTTGTCATGCAACCGCCATGCACTCGACGGCTGCCTCTTTCTTGTATTTCCTACGATTAGTTATTTATACAGGCTTACGTGGGGATATACGAATGCAAACTTCAACTGATGCTTAAAAGGTTAGACTTTTCAGCCCTAAAATTGTCTGAATATACTTAGAACTTAGCTGTGACTATCTCTTAGCTCAGTATCCAAGCTTAGAAAAAAGCTTAGTTATAACATCTTAAAAACATTCGAAAAAATATATGGTTAGGTCTATCCTTTCTTAGCTATTATCTTAGGATTTAAATACTACATTACTGCTATTACATACTCCTATGAAGAGGAAACCTATTTATTTCTAGTTAAATAATTTGGCAATAGTGAAGCAAATAAGAAAAAAAAGCTTGTTTTTAACTAAGGGTTGTTCTTATAAATAATTATTGTTGGAGTTTACTAGTATTTTCCTAAATATTTAAATACTTTAATACTAATTCCACCTGTACGTATACGTAATTTTTTGGGACTCTGCTAGATAAATGGTCACCTCTGGCAAGTCAGATGGAATTTTGTCTCACTATAAGCAACTGTGGTAAGAAGTCAGAAGTCAGTCAGCAATATTGCCAGATGGAAATTTAAGTTGCCATTTTGTCACAATAGTGACATAGATATAGAGAACGGGAGCACCGATCCCCATTTTCAAAATCAATATCGGTAAATTTTTACGATAACCGGAGTAGACTTGTAGATTTAAGACTGGACGAATTGTCTACGAACACAAGAAAAATTCAATACATGGCATGAATTCAGACCGGAAGCACAGTTTTAAATGCATTCCAGGGTACCCTGGAAGGGTATAATTTCGGCAAAGTACTTTTCCAGCTGCAGTCATTGAGCCAACATGTTTTTCCCAACAAGTTTCCACCGGACAGTCACAAGAGAAGGTTAAATAAAGAAAACAAGTGAAGAGTTTTGAAACCCTTTCGGTTCACATTGCCAATTTTCCAATTTGCAAATCCTAACTGAAGCGCTTTGCTTGTGCTTTTGTGATCATGTGCATCGATTTAGCCATTATTCTAACAAGCGCTTAACAATCCAACGACGAGACAGGAGGAAGCCGTTACATAACTATCGTTATCGTCTCGTTAAGGCCAGGAGGAGAAGCTTACTTGACACTTGGCCCTCAAGTAGGTCAACAAATCGGTGATTTTTGGGGAAACAAAGCCAGGCCAGGCCAGGCCGGGTGGCAGGCTTTAAAGTTTAAATCCGAAAAAGGCAATCGGTAGCCGAAGTGCGAACTGTATGGGGCGGGGCATTTGGTAGGTGGCTCTGGTTTTTCAATAAAGCAGATTTATGCATTGTGTTATGCAGAATTAAATGCGCTTTTGTTGCTGAAACACAAACACACTGAGATTAAAACAGAGGGGCGGGTGTGAGGCCATACAAGTTGTTGAACAAAAATTTAGCAGCACACAGAAGTATGCAACACTCAATTGGATTTAATTGCTGTGTGTGCGCAGTGCGCAGCAGGAATAACACGAAATTATGTTGGAAATTCGGAGCTTTTCATCCACTAGTACGAGCGAGTTAAAAATGAAATCAAATATTTTTACAGGCGCATTCATTGTGGCCCGATTTATGAACTCTATGAATTTCAATTTATTATGCACACATATGCATTATATTAATTACGACAAGGCGCGTGCCTCCGCTCTATGAGCTAGGTAATTATTTGGCTTGTTGTGCTGCACGAGCGCCGCCTTCGTAGCAAATTTAATTGGTTATTTCGCATAAACAAGTTGCGAAAGTTTTCCCGAAAAATGTCTCTCCTTTGCCAGACTCGTCGCCTCTCCTCTCGCGCCACTTTGCTCAGGAGCTTGTCAAGCCTTTGAGCTCCAAAATTAAATAGCAAAGCAAAGTGCACTGCTAGCTTTTTATATTCCTTTTCCCTTTTTCGATATTTTTAGTCCTTTTGCTCTGTTTTTATACATCTTCTTCTATTTTCAGCTCCTCTTTTTTTTTTTTTTTTTGGCAGCAAACAAGCCGTGGCTGGCAGAGCCATAAGGCACAGCTTCCTCTTTGGCCTGTCAGTGGCATGTGCGGAGACACGCCCCCTACGGCGGCGCAGCGAGCGCCCCTGGCCCATCCCCGGCCGAATGGCATGTGCAAAAGTAAAAACGAAGTTGGGCAAAACTTTTTAATATGCTTGCGAAATTTTATCAAAACTACAAAATTGCAGCAAAGTGCCAAGTGCCTGGGTTCTGGGTTCTGGGGACTGGGGACTGCTGCAGCGTCGTCATCGAAAACCTAGACGCTGCACAGCGCAAAATGTGGCATGTCTTATTAGATGGATGCATCATATGGGAAGTGCTAGTAAAATATTAAAAACTATAAATAATTATAAATCTATATAAGTAAGGCAAACTCTTAAGTAATCTATTGACATATGCCTGCTTTATTTTACAAATTAAATAGAAAGCAAGCAATATAATTTCAACAATCCATTATCGAATTATAATAAAAAATATAATTTAAAATAATGCAATATAATAATGAATACAAATTGCAGCTTTAAAACCTTTTAATACCATTTAAAATACTTTTAAAATTCATAAAAATGGACCGAGTTCAATACCACTGTGGCACTTATTTATTTGATTTTACTTTTTTAAGCATATTAAATTTAAAAATTGAAATAATCTTATTTTTTCCTGCGTGTTGCTGTCATTGGTGTTGCCATTGCATTCGCTGGTGCTGCCTTTCGCTGTGGCAATGGCGATGGCGATGGCAAAGGACGCAGTCGAGCTCACGGAGTTGGCCAAACAAAACACAGTCAAGCGAAACCTTCAACTCAATTTGGCAATCGCATTTCTTGCTCTACTTCCGCCTATTCAACTTGACTCGATTTGCGTGCCGGCGAGCGTCAGTCCGCCCCCGTTTACATGTGTGTGCCACACCCCTGCGCCGCCCGTACCGCCCACACTGCCGCGCGTCGCCCGCCTTTATGTGTGTTTAAGTGGCAATGCAAATGGCAACATTTTGGCGAGCACTTCACTCTTTGCCACTGACAGTAACATGACATCTCCTTTATTTTTTACTTTATTTTTTTCCCATTTTTTTGTTTTTTGGCAACTTTTTGTGCTAAATTTAATTGCAACGAAAATGTTCAGTGCACATCGCGGAAGGCAGCCCCAGGAAGAAATGAAAGCAAAAAGCTCCTGTGCAGTCACTGGGAATACATTTTGGGAAGTCTATGGGTACATGGCGTGGCTGATTAATTGTGCAAATTAATTTTGCATTTACATGCCAAGTGACGAACTTGCAATGACTGGAAAATCGTCATCCGAAGTACCCCAAAGTCAAAAGAATGGCAAACGGTATGGGGAGAGTGTGAAGCGGGAAATTTAACTTTTGGTGTGGTTTTCAAACTTTTTGCACAGGATAATTTGATTTATGAAGTGATATTTGAAACCGAGAGTGAGTGTTTGTGTGAATCCTTAAATTTGTTGAAAGTTCTGGGGGCCGTTTGCTGATTTAATTGTACGAGAAGATTACACAGAGCTGATAAAGGGACTTGCCTAATTAAAGCATAATGAAACCATTTAGTTTGAATTTCAAACGGTTGCAATCTAAAATAATTTAAGTAGATGTTACATTTTACAATCTATTCCAATCTATGTGATTTATTCAATTAGTAACTATTTAATGGTATCTAATTATTGCAATGTGCAGGCATTCACATATATTATTATTCGGTTTAGTCAAACGAAATACAAACTGCAAATTGGCTAAATTAAATTTTACTTCAATGATGATGTATTTTATGTTTTGTGCAAATATGTAACTAACACTCTGAAGCAGAATTGCCTTAAGGCTGACTGCAAATTTAAAAAGTTTCTGCTGCTAGTAAGGCTGGGATGGCATTAATTGCACTGGCACCTTCGGTGAGTTATGTGGCAAGTGTCAAATGTTGCGACTCTCATTAGCACGGTCAGTCAGGCAGTCAGACAGTCGTCAGTCAGCCAGTTAGCCAGTCAATTGTTGCGCATTCGCCACGTTGCACGTCCCATAAAAGCCATTGGCCACGTCAAATTAACTGTACGCTGGCGTTGGTGTCTGCCCAAGCACGTTGTAAATAACAACAGAGCACAAAGGACGACGCTCAGCTGCTGTTGTGAGGGTTTTGGCAAGGATGCTCCCCAGGCCCGTTGCCAGTGATACACACACCCACAGCTACAAAGCAAACGCCGACGTCAGCCAAGTGTAAATCAAGCGCAAAGTTCACGGGACACGATTGTAAATTATAAGAGAAGCTCAAGCTAAGCAGAAAATGTGACAAAGAGCGGCGAGCGACAGCTTGTTGGGTGCAGGAACACGCCGGGAAGATGCATCATCATCATCATCGCAATAGCCATCATCTGCACCGCGTTGTCATCCTCATCATCGCCATTACTCTTATCACCGTCATATGCTGGCTAGCTGATCCGCTGCAAAGTTTTGGCCAGTCGCGTCGCCTCTTACCTGTAAGTTCAATGGCAAGAAAATCACCTTGTGCCAAGTTTGCGCTCTTGTGAAAATAATGTAGCAAACTTTGTTTAGCCAAAAACCCAATGGCAAGGTGTGCGTGCGGCTGGGCATTGGACAACTTTTGTATACAAATTTCTATCAGAAGATTAAGCAAAGACAAACAAGTGAAAAGAAGCGTCCGGGCTGGCGACTATGTCTCGGAAAGGAGGAGCGGTGAAACTTGCCAAGTTTTCCCAGATAACTTTAAATATTTGCCAGGATCTCTGCCTCAATCCTAAGCTGTGGATGCCCAAATCGAAAAACGCAAACCCCAAGCCCTGGGCTGCCCATGTCCTGGATTTGGTTTCAGTTCGCCTTTTTGTTTATGCCCGTTTTATGTTTTGTTAGTTTGACATATCAGTGACACTTTTCGGGGCCGCATTGCGATGCAACAATATTTTATTTTATTGCATGGCAAAGTTCTCCCAGCTCCCGCTCATAAAAACACGATTTTTATTATTTTTGCCAGCGAGTTGTAAACATAAATTGTGGAACCCGCCCCGACAGGGAAGCACAAACGAAATACCAGCAACAACGTGACATAAAATTGAAAACCGCTCAAGTATTTTTTTCCCCGCCTTCGATATCCCGACTCACTTTCTCTCGACTTTTCCCAAGGAGAGCCCCTCCAGTCAGCCGGGCTAAGGATCGGGCAACTTTGTCAGCCAGGCAGCCATCCAACCATCCAGCCATCCAGCCAGCCGGTGGGGACAGGTGCTTGGCAACTTTCGGCTTTCGGCTTTCGGCTTTGGGGGAACTTTTCTGGTAAAACTTTTGGCGTATAAGTTGTTAATTTGCCAATGAAAGAGGGCGTTTGGCTGCGGCGGTTATTTCCGTTGCAACCACTTTTGCGCAAAAATGTGACATTTTGCTATGCAAAATTGGAATGGCTTATATAATTACGCGAACGTCAAATGCAAAGAATCGCGAGTCATGACAGCAAATTGAATTTAATTGTGGACATATGACAATAGTTAATTGATTTAAGGCATGAAACAAACTGACAGTCAATACGCATCAGATGCTATTATTGTCTAACAAAAACGCAATGGGAAAATCAGTCAGCTGGAAAAACAAGAAATGTGGCGCAATTATCTTTGCTAATTTAAAGTACATTTATTATTTTTAACTGAATAATTCATCGCCTGCTGTCCGGGCTCCCCACATTGCTGGCCATACATATATACTATAGATTCATAGGATAGATTCCCAGTCATTATAAATCAATTGTCCCCGAGCTGCTGAAGGCGCGGCCCTTGTTGTTGTGCCAAATCATTGGCGCCACGACCAAATGATTGAGCCGGGACCATGAATGGGCCAGCGAGTGGCCCAAGCATGGGCAGGAATGCGATGTGGGGCGTTGTTGACACAAATCAAAGCAGCTGCGTAAATCTTCATCAAACAATGTTGTCGCCTCCTCCACCGCCGCCAGCTTCCTTTTTGCCCCACTCGGATCCGGCCATATCTCCGGCTCGGATCGTCGCCGGCGGTGTCGGCAAAAACGAATGAAAAATACGCCAACTCACGGTCAATTGCAATTCAATTAGACGCAATTAGTGCCTGGGCACGCATCGGGGCAATTCATACACACAGATACTGCTGCGGACTGGCCAGCGTTTGCCTGCGAGTGTCCGTGCAGATAAGATACAGCTACAGCTACAGCTACAGATACAGATACAGATGCGGATACAGACACTGACATGCCATAGATTACATAGTTGCAAGAGCTGTCGGAGAGAGGCTATGTAGACGATTTTCGTCACTTCGAGAAAGACTTGTGGGATTAGATGAAGTCTATATTATGAGTTGCATTAAATTTCTATTACTTTGTCACCTGTCGAAACTTAACTCTTAATCTATCTTACTCTTTTTGAAATAACACAAATATTCTGATGATAATTATACATTGTGCACAGACCATTAAACTTCTTATCGTTAGTGTTGTTCTGTTGCCTCTAAGCTGGCTTATAATAGAAGTAGTTTTTGCATTGTTATAAAGAGAGTAGCATTTTCCCTCAGTGTGGGGACGAGGGCGAGTCATGATTTGCAGTTGAGTTAGGCGGCGTCTGACCCTTCGCTGCTAATGGTGTACTTGCAGATGAAGACACATCCCCAGCCACATGCTCATCCCCGATGCCGCCCCAATCCCCAGCAGCATGCCCATCCTCGTCCTCATCCTCGTCCTCGTCAGAGTAGTAGCAGTAGCAGCAGCAACAGCGGTAGCGACAGAAAAAGTATCTCATTAGACGTGCAGCTACATGGCAACGGCCGCTTAACTCATTCATCATCATCAGACTCGGGGCGGTGCGATGAGGCATCTATACTCGTTGTAGCTAGCTTCGGATACGGATACATGAGATGCAGCAGGCTTTATGGCTCTCGCTGGCAACATGCGACTGCAGCTTAATTGCAAAATGACCCAATGAGTTCCCGTGGATACTTGTGCTTGTTCTTGTTCCAGCAGCCAGTCTTTGCAACTAAGCTATTGTAGGGGTTCGGTTCGGTTCGTTCTGGTTTAATTAGTCGGAGCAGCGCAGATTGTGTAGGATACACCGACTACAGATACGCATGACGGGGCATATAATTGGCAAATGCTGCGCGGCTCAATCTCTTGTTTGATTTTCCCCTTCATTGGCTAAATATTTCATAGCCCGCGCAATGACAGCGGCGAAAATAAATACATATATATAAATATATATGTGGGGGATATGTGGGGATATTGTAAAACACGCCCGCCAAAGACACATCTTCCGGTGCTCAATCGGGCGTGCCTAAGTGGAGCCGAAAGGTTGAAGTTGAAGTGCAGCCAACTGACAGACGATGACAATGGGCTGAGTCAGAGGAGAGCGCCCATAAGCACATTACCCGGCATCCATTTAATTTCAACAATGCCACCAGCGCTGGCGCATTTAATATTTCACGATTCGCCGCCGCTCCAACAAAGATACAAGCACAAAGATACAGATACAAGCCAGTCAGCTACTTATGACACTTGAGCCCGCATTTATTGCTCGTTTACAGTTGGCCAAGTCAGCCGCATCATGCGGCCGCCAGGACTCATTCATTGCCCCGACATCCACTTACAGATGAAGGCTTTTCTTGGTCCCTGTCCCGTTCCGGTCTTTGTGCCCATCGAAAAGGCGTTTCACTGAGCCGGAGGCATTACAATGATTAGCAGTAAGTTGTCGTGACATTGACAACCTTCGCAGGAGAGACAGAGTTACGACAATTCTAGAAACCAGTTGGGTTTCCCTTAACTAAGTTATAACTAAAAAATATACAAAAAACTAAGCAAATCTTACCCTAAACGTTAAGTTTTAAAGTTTTTTAAAAAGTTTCGATATATAAAATATTAGTGTCATTGCTTGTTGTGCAGTCTAGAAGGAATTTAATTGGACCAAAGACTCCCTAGCATGTCCTGACTTTGACAAGTTCTGAGCCCATTTAGGTTTCACTCGATTCGCCTGAATCGTACAGTAATTATTTCTGGCTTCAGTCATGAATTTTGCATTTGACCAGTCTTTTATCTCCCAATGGGCCACAAATTCCCACTGGGATCTCTAGCTATGCCCTCTCCGATTGCCTTTTAATTGACTCGGTTATCTGGATGCCGTTTCAATTTGAGAACATCTTCACTTTGTCTATCATTCTGTCATTTTTTCCTGGATTTTGCATTTCATGGGGAGTTTTTTCTTCGTTTTCTGTGGGGGAGTGAGTGAGTGTGTTATTTGTCTGTCTGCTCTTCTGACTTGCAGTTTATTTGCCAGTGTGCCGATTATTATATGAGAATTTTTGTGTGTTTTTCCGCCCGGGTTTTTGCTGTCCCGGAACAAGTGGGGGCGACATGTACAACTTAATTGCAGTTTTACATGCTGAACAGCCATGGGAACGGCAACAGATGGCAGTCTCTGTCGCAGCGTCCACGCCCACGAATCATTTTAAAAATGCTGTAAATATTTATGCTCCCCCCGTGTGTAAGCACGGGGACACCTGTCCACGTGTCCTGCGTCATGGAACGCCAATACCCACACCAATTCCCAGGCCCACGCCCACTCCCGCCCCATTGCGGCCATTTAAGCGTTGGCAATATTTCAGGAGTGCAGCGTTCAGATTGTAAATGCAAATTTTGCATTTAGCGATTTCCAGTGTTTTTTATGAGTGATTTAATTCGTTTTGCGGCGCTTAAATTTTGCAAGCTGTCCCCGTGTACTTTTGGCCTGGTTCTGTCCGCGCTGTGTCCTGGTTCTGTCCGGGCCCTGTCCTGCCCGCCTGCCCGCCCGCCCGACACCATCCGACACGGGCGAGTGGTCAGGAACAGAAGAGGACCGCGCCACAATGGGCATCGCATGTAGACATAAAGCGCCGAAAAGTTGTTAACAATAAGCGGGCGGACGGGACGGGACGGGTGGGCGGTAACAAAGGCCAAAAGGGGGCAGCAGCAGCTGAAGCAGCTGAGGCGGGGTCGAGAGGTCAGGGCCAACGTGATCAAAATTTAGAAAACAAACACGGCTCGCCAGCGAAAATGTGTGGCAAAGTAATGTGTTGTGTGTGTTTGCTCGTTCCTGGGCTGTGCGGGTTCGAGTGTTTGGCTGTGACTAGCAAATGGCCAATAGTCGGATCGCTGCGGTGCTTCTTGCCGGGTCTTGGCTTGCTTGTTTGCCATGAATATTTTTGCGTCAAATGCGAAAACTTCATGCAGACACGATTGTGGAAAATGGGACAGCTCTCGTGCACAGAGATAAATTTAAAGGTATTAAAGAGGTATCTTAGCTGAATATAAAAATAAATGCGAGTAAGGAAATTTCTTACAAAATTTAAGATAAGTCTGCGGTATACGATCATTTCTACTCAAACTTATATGTTGTATTTACTAGAAATTTCTTGCAGTGGTTGGTTTGCATAGTTGCTTCATCTTTCTGCAAAAAAAAAAGAATACAATGCGTGTGCAGCAGTTGGCCTGCCCGCCTGCCTGCGACACACCACAAAAGGATTGCTCGTGTCTTATTTTTCTCCATTCTCTCCAGCTGGCTGGCTGCTCGCTTTTAGCCCCGTTTCCCCCCCTTTTTTTTTGGCAACCCTCCGGTTGGCTTGATCTACTCTGGGGTTCCGGGTCCGGGGTCCGGGATCCGGGGTGCCAAAATGCCTCCAGCTATGTCCTGTCATTGTTGTTGCTGTTGCTGCTGCTGGTGGCGGTGGCTGCTGCTGCTGCTGCTTTTGCTGGTGGCACGCAGCATATTTATGGCCAGTGGGTCAAGCCATGACAACAACGGGGAGAACATCCAAACGAGTGCGATTCTTGCTAGGCTCTGCACAGTCAAGCCCGTGAAGAAGATTTGTGGCTGCAGCAGGGAAATTTGAAATTGAAAAATAGTTTGACTTTTATGAGCGGCGACCGACAAACGGCAGCAAACGAGTGCCGCAAACAGCATTTTCCCAGTGCAGTGCATGTTGTGGGCAGTTTAATGTTGTTTTCCCCCCCGACGAATCCTTTCGCCCACTTTCGCTTTATGAGGGAGTGCGAGTGCGAGTGCTTTCCTTAAATTGTGGGCTTGCGTGTGTGTATGACTAGAGAGTAGTTCAGAAAGTATTGCCCACATTTAAGTGTCAACTATGGTAATTCCTCTGAATAAAAGGTTCTGAATAAACCTGTTGTGACTTCTAAGCTTTGAGCTCGAAGGGTTTGCTTTGTAATGTAATATTTATGTTAGCATAAGTATAGAAAATGTTTAGTCTTTTTAATGATTTCAAAATCGTTTTCTGGAAAAATTGCACTAATAAAAAACTATGAAACAAAAAAGGCAACCACATAAAAACTGTTTTAATTAATTCCTCTTCATCATCACTGTAACAATATATAATTTCCGTAAAACTTTCTTTCATTCTCTAGTTCGATAAAAGGAAACTAGATTTTACAACAGCCTCAAACTTTGACTGATTAAACTCTGTGCGGCTTTCCAGCGTTGAAGTGTAATTTTTTAATCTAGATGGAAGCAGAATAAATATATCCATGTACCTGCTGTGGGCGTTATAGAGAGCCAATTCCCACAGTGCAAACTGGGGGCGGGACTGCCACGCCCCCAGTGGCGGCGGAGCAGCGTGTTCTACTTTTCAGTTTATCAAAAAAGGGAAGCCAGCTAAGTTAAATCATAAAAAAGTGCGGGGCCTGTTTGCGAAATAAAACATAAAGTTCCAGCGGAATATAAAAGTAAAAACTGAGAGGAACTAAAATAAATAAAAACAGAGAAGGAGATGGCCCAACCACCTTATACCCTGTAGGAGAGCAAGGACTAAGCTAATCTGTGTGGTAGGACCAGCAGCTAGAATTCCCAAGGAAGTCTGCTAAAAGTACTTTGTGCGGATTAGTTTCTCCGATATTATTAAGTGCAACTTATATACCCGCCAACTATTTAGGGGTACGAGCTGAATCTCTCTCACTGACTTTCGCAATTAATTAGCAACAAAATTCAAACAAACTCGAAAAACTTTAAACTCGCAACGAGCGCGTTGATTTTGCGCAACCAACTTTTGTTGTTTGCAGTGGCATATATAAATGTGTACGATGCAAGCATATATATACCGACCGCTATATATTGCATGGGGCTATATAAATATTTTATGGCAGATTTCGCGCCCAAAGCCGCCGTTCCTTGCGCCCCCCAATGCTGCATACTTTCCGGCGCTGCGGAGCTGCGGCGACTGCGGCTGCCGCTGACTTCCGGGAGTTGCCGCGCTGCAGACGAGTAATTATGTTCCACTAGCTTAAGCGCAGTGCAGTGCCACGGAGGTCCGCCCCACAAGTCACAAGCCATCCCCATCCACACACACACCCACACCCACACACACACGCGCTCGCTCGCTCGCTGGCAAAGTAATTAAAACGCTTGGCCCATTAAAAATCGTACTCCACGGAGCTGAACTCGAAAGTTGAGCCTCTGACTGGCAGCTCACCCCAATGAAAGCCAGGCAATACAAAACAACTTTAGACGTCTGCGCAGTGGCATATTTTTAGACTTTAATTAGCCGCCCAGCCACGCCCCCTGCCCACTGCCTGCTGCCCTCTGCAGTTGTCAAATGCCCAAAGTTTTTATTTCGCCTAGGATCGGAGTACAAAGTGGTACCTCCCCCCCAACTTCCGATCTACTTTAACGCCCCACTTAACTGGTCAGTCAGCCTTTTAAATGGCTTATTCCAGTGCCAAAGACACTGGCAATATTTCAGGAATTATTGCTGATATATGAAAATTTCCCCCGATTGCCCGGCACTGCAAGTTTCTTTCGATTCAACCAAAAGCATTCCATTCCATCGCTGTTTTTTCTTTTTTTTTGTGTTTAGCTACGGGGCAAATCTATTTTTCATGTTGAAGACTTTCAATGCCAGTGAAGTGCAAAGTAAAGTAAAGAAATATGTGGCACGAAAAAAGGAAAATTCAAGGGAGTGGAGGGGTAAAACCCAAATAAGTGGAAAACGAAGGAGGGACGAATGCAGAGTGGCAACTAAAGCTCAGCAAAAAACTTTGTATTTCAATCTGTGCAAGAAAGTTTCGGAGCGCACGGCAAAAGATTGAATGAGTGTTAATCAATGGTAATGCGTGCTGGCAGCCCAGAGAATGGGGCGTTCCGACCAGACCCGGACAGAGACGGGGGGCCAGGAAATATTCCTGCCCGGGGAGAGAGGTAAGCTGCAAGAAAAGTGCTCACCAAAAGGAAGGAAAACACAAATTTGCAATCAAAAATTTTTTCTCTCAGCAGCAGCACAGTTAAAAAAGAATGCAGGGAGTTTTGAGGTAACATTGTGAATGGTGCTGGATGCACCGCAGAGTTTGCATTCTTATGCCAACTGTCCACAGAGCCGCGCCATCTTCATTCCGATCTGCAGCTCCATTTCCAACTCTCCATGCCCTTGCCGAATCCCAATTTCTTTTTACTTTGGCGGACAGCGGCAGCAGCACTCCTTTAATTACAGCCACATGGAATTTGCATACCTTTCGAACTGACTCGGCGGTGGCAATTAAGGCAGATGACATGCTGGCATCCGTATCACATGTCCTCGTTCCTCTGCCGATTGTCCAATGTCCCATGTCCACTCCACACACTATACACTCCGCGCTCCCTGGCGCATTCATCATAATAAAGAGCACCAAAGAGACTCATTTCGGCTGACTTTGGGTTGCCCAATGCCTTTCGATCCGGCCAGACTCTGCTCTGGAACGATTGTGGTGTCATAAATTGCAAACGGACCCCGGCTCCTTCTGTGCTGCCAAATTAGCTATTTTCTAGATGTGGTCTTCTCCTGTTATGAACTAATGATTTCAGATCAAAAAAGAGAGCATGCGATTAATTATTTCTAGTTTAAAAAGAACTAAAATTTACCACTCTATGAATGCATCCATCTTTTAAGTTAATTGCTTGCAATCAAACATCATTTAAAAATATTTCTTACTCTGCTCTCCTTTCTACTTTAAAAAAAACTCTGCTGTTTTCAGCTCTGCTCTCGGCATCACTTATCCCCTTGGCTTGCGATGGGTTTCGGTTTCACGACCAGAGGCTAGGCAGGCGTCCAGCTCCCCGCTCTCGGATTGCGCCTTATTGAAATTGGACGCCGTTTGTGTTCAATTAGGCTATGCTAATTTGGTGCAACTATCGCCTGGCAGCGGGAAGCGAGTCGGATGTCGAGGGGCAAGCGAGCGCTTAAATCGCTTTAAAGAGCTTGGCCTTATCGCGCTTCGATGGCGAACCGCTTTTGCGGTTATTTGATTTGGATTTTTAATGAAAATATTTCACGGCTGACATATTATTAAATAAATGATGCGCTCCGCTGACCAATGTCCCCATTGACAAGCTGATTGATTGTCCTGCGAAAATGGAAACAGGGACAAAAAAATACACACACAACTATTTCAATCGCATTTATTTGCCTTTCGGGAACAACTAAAATTTGAGCAAATTGCTAAATTTGATTCGCTTGCATCTCATTTTGTTTATTTTTCGGCGGACGCGGGCAATCATGTAAATATTATTTTTCATCAACAGAATTAAAATTGAATTTTGCCACCCATCCCCCATGCCTGGTTATATCTATCTATCTATCTTTTTTTAGCTGCGTGACATTGTGGTCAGAAATTGAATTTTCCGGCTATCGCCTGGATGTGTGTGGGCGTACAAAATGATAATCCAGTAGCCGGCAGTCAACTAATTATTGAAATTTGCACAGATTTCTGTATTTGACATAAATATATATAGCGCTTGTGTCAATCAAACATTGCGCATACGACGCGTGGGCCACGCAACTTGCTGTTCGCAGCGTAAACGAAATGAATCGAAACGAAACGAAACGAAACGAATCGAAATCGGTGCCATGCGCTTGATTGCATTTTCTCCTTAAATTCATTACCAACACGCTGATGCGTTTACCGTCGATAAATTCGATGACACGGATATCAACGTTGATGCGGATGCTAACGACGACTTCGATTCGCTTTTAATTGCATTAATATTGCGGCCGGGGCAAGGACCTTCTCCGTCGTCGTCTTCATCGTCCTCATCGTCCTCGTCGTCGTCGTCGTCGTCATCGCTCCCAATCTGCGCAATTCAATTTGTCAAGCACCCAAGGAAAGCCGAGAGCGGCAGTCGCCCAGACAGCCCCAAATTCTCAATATCAATTTCAATTTAAAATTGTCTTTCCACAGAGTTTTGATTTCGTGGGCTCAAATTCGGTTCTTGGAAGCCGAGCATTAAAGAGTTGGGTTCCGGGAAAATTAAAGTCAATTTTAATTAGGAGCCGGCTAACTCGGACAAGTTTTACAGCGGAAGATGAGAGTTCCTAAAAGTTTACCAAATGTTTCCCGCACATTTTTTCGCTTTGTCCGTGAGATATTCAAAGTATCTGCTGCCCACACAGATTTCCGTGTCCTTTGGCCGCCATTAGAGCAACCACTCAATATTCAATTTCGGGGCCAAAAACACTTTAATGCGCGAACGTGGTCTCGGAGCCATCTGAGTGCTGCTTTTCCCTTTATATGCTCGCTGGGTGGGAAAACCGAGGGAGAAGGGGGAGGAGGAGAACTCCAACACGCCCACACCGTCGATTTGGCCGCTTCATAACCTTTCGGCTGTGGCGCCCCTTTGATATTTTGTCTCATTTTTGGCAATTTTTAAGCAATTCAATTTAATTTTATTAGTTTTGGCAAAACTCAAACAACTGGGACAACAATAACAAGGTGACCCAGCCCACTCTCCGCCCCATTGATGGCTCTATCGCCGCCCCTTCGTTTGACCCCATAAAACCAGAGAGTGTAGCATAGATACACAGATACTGTGATGGCCAGAGATACCGATCCAGATACATATTTATATGGCATTTGTTAAGCTTTTCATTGGCTCGGTCTATTTTTGAGATTTTTATTTGTCTCGTCCTGCTCCTTGTCGCCAGGGCCATCGTCTCGTCTCGTCCCGTTTCGTCTCGTCCGCCACATAAGTTTTAAGTCATAAAAAGTCCAAATGCATTCGCAACTTTTTTTTTCCTCATGTTCCGGCCGGGCTTTCGTTGTTTGTTGTTTGTTTGCTTGCCTCTGTTTTCGTATTCCCCTGACTTGGTTTAGTCTCTGATATTTGATTTTATTGTTATGATTGAGGAAAATGATGTGCCAAATGTGGGTCTCAGTCTGTATTCCGTCCCGTCCCATGTCCAGTCGGTCATTGAATTATGCTCAAAAGTTGGCCACTTAAGCCTCAATTACTTTTACGGCTTAATTATGCGAATGCGATGCGTCCCGCATCTGTAAAGTCATATTCTTGCTACTTTGTTCGAGAATGCTCGGCTGCCATGCAAAGGGCACATAAAAATCGCATCAAATTAGGCGGCATTAGGTTCCAAAGAGCGGCTTCATATGCGTGAGGGCGCCGCATTAAAAACAATTTCTCCGAAAACTGTGCACAATTTGCCTTTGCCTTTGAACGCACAAAACTAGAATGCAATTAATTAATTGCGTTTAAGCGCTGGGGGAATATGCGAGCGGGAGAAAGTGTGTATGGCAGAGCGCTCGGATTTTCACATTTCCGGTTCGGCATGTGTGTGTGTGTGTGTGTGTGTGTGTGTTTGCCAGTGTGGGAAAAGTTGGTCGGCAAACATTTTTAACTTCCGCACGGAATCACGTACAAGTTGCCTTGAATGCGCTTTTCTTCTGTGTAATCCCTCTTATGTGGCCCATTGTTTCAGTGTTTTTGCATTGTGCTTTTGCTTGTGCTATGTGCTTGTGCTTTCTGCTCGTGTTCCTATCGATTTCAGGCTTGCGTTAGGCTTGTTGGCAGCCTCCTGTTACTAATTCAATTGCATTACCATCTCCACTGGGGATTTATACAAGGAGACTAAATGGAAGCAATTAGACGGCTAAAAAATAAGTCTATTAAAACAAACCAATTGAGGTGAATACTACAAAAAAAACACAGCAATTAGCAGGTACAGTACAGACAGAGTGAAAAATTCAGCAAAAGTCAGCAGGTAATTCGCGATTCGCGCCTGAAAGAGCTCACATTGAACCTCAATTGGTAGGTGGAAGCGCGGAGGCGAAATCGAGGCTGGGATTGCCGCATTTCATTTCGCAATAAACTGGACTTTACTCAAAATGAACGGACCAGCCTGCGAGCGCAATAAAAATGTGAAAAAAGAACACGAGAAATGGAGCCCGGCAACGTACGGAGGAGCAGAAACCAAAACCAACAAGCAACAACGGATCGAATCGAATGAAACGAATCGAAACCAAACCGAACCAAACCGCCAAGCCAAATCAATGCCCACAAATGGCACCAAACAACATGGCTGCGGTGCAGAGTGGAGGGGAGTGGAGTGGAGTGTGTACAATGAATGAAGAGATTTTCCAAGAGCAAGCTGATTTCAGACGCGTCCAAATACCCTGCAAAATCTCTCTGGGAAAGTTGGAATTTGAATACAAGGCTGGGTTGCGATTTTAAAGCTCCTTTGAATAGCTTAAATGTTGAATATCTGAATGAAATTTGAAAAGTTTCCTTTGAGTAGTGTAGCATACCTTCTTTCTTTCGGTGTTTTTTAAGTATGAGTACATTTATAATTACTATATTTTATGTCTAAGATCTACGTTTAATTACAAATCTTCAGATAAAAATCCTAAAATGTATATTTTTACCAACATTTCATGGTGCAGAAGCTGGGTAATTCAGGCAGATTGGGATGTGCTTTATGACCCAGCTTTGGCAGTGGGATCGAACGGGCCTGGAGCGATGGCAAGGCTACATGCAGGTTCGTAAATTCAGAGATAAACATAAATCGAGGGTAATTCGGGCATAAAGCGCTGCTGCAGCTGCCGCGCCACCAAGCCAGCTGTCCACACGAACGCGGCCAGGGACAATCGAACGGACTGGAGCGGGCTGACTATTTGCACAGATCGATTAAAAATTGAATAGCCGCCATCAGGACATCCCCCGGACTGACCCAGGACCCCGACTCGAGCCACTGCACCGGACACTGGGGATGCGGCATGGCCATGCCAATACCAAATTGAGTTCGCCAGAAGTCACGGCAACTGCTCTCCATGTGTACGGTCATGGTTACGGGCCGTTCAAGCATCTCGATTGCAGCCAACAGGTGTCCGATCTGACCTGCATGGCCTTCGGGCTCTCGGAGCTTATGGGCGCCCCTTTAAGATGGTCCAATTCCGCAATCCGCTTAAATTGATTGCACTCCCTTTTGTCATCCGACTTGGTCAGTGCTGTCGCCATGGCCACATGAAGCCCCATAAGACTCCTCTGCCGGAAGAGAGCCACTCACCCGCCATGGGAAAATGTTAATTACAAATTCTTGAAATGCTTTTGTTTGAAATTTTGTGAGTAGCCAGGCTGGGCCAGTGCATGCCAAGTCTTTTGTTCAGTATTATAATTACTTTTTTGTTTTATTTTCTAGTTACTAGTATAGTGTAATATGTATAATATTTTCCAGAAAATGCTTAGAGGTTTGCTTAAGATTGTTTAGCTCAAAAGCTTAGGTTGCGCTTTGTAAATAAACCATCACATAAAACCATTATACAAATATTAAAAGGCTTAACTTAAGCTTATCTTTAAGTGCTTTAAAAATCTCCCAATGTTTAAACAAAATTCAGAGGAAAAGTAATTTTTCCTAAAGGAAAACCGGTCTGCTCTCTCTCTCTCTGATATTTGTGCTGCTGCAACTGTCAATAAATATTCCTTGCTGACCCCACGATTGGCAACATTTGCGGCGCTTCCGCTGCCGGGCGGAAGGGATGACCCTACACGTCCCAGCGCGACCCGGCCTGCAATGAAACGATTTTAAATAACAGCAGTTATCCTGCAGACCCTGGATGCTCGAGGTCCTCGAATCGAATTCCCGCTGGTGGTCCGTGGACACACCTGCTGCCCTTTGCCAAACGGCAGTCGGCATTCGGCATTCGGCAGCTGGCGCATTGTGTAATTAATGTGGCAGTGATTATGCCGAACAACAGGCAAAGCGATTAGTTGGGCGCATACGCATAATGCATGTCCTTGAAATCGAACCGGCAAACAGGGCATTATCGCCAAAGGCAAATATTGCAATTAATATTGAGCCGCGCACTCGATTCCCTCGCATCTGTATCTGTATCTGTATCTATAGCAGTATCTGCCACTGGCCCCGAGGGGTTGCATTTTGTTTGTCCCATTTTATGACCCTATTGCACGCAGGGCCAGCTGCCGCAGCAACCTCCCGCTTCCGACGCCCCCGGCTTACTGCATTTATGAGTTATTTGGAAGGGACACTAACAAATGTCCAGATCTCCGGTTCTCGTTGGCTGCACTTTGTGACAGGAGTCCGTAAAATTGTTTTGGGTTCTGCTAATTTATCTACAGCATTTGCCTAATTTATGTTATTGCCGAGTTGTTTGCCCGTCCCTAAATCATATTGACGAATGGACAGATATGCACACAGAGACCGGATTTGGTACTACAAATTCCTGATTTAATTTAGGTAATATTTACTTTTAAGTTAAGACTCGAAAATTCCAACTTAAATTTTAATGAAAGCTGGGCTAAAGTAGTCGATAAATACCTTTGGAAATGAACTCGTTTTATTAAATTCATTCTGATAAAATAAATATTTTATTAGTTCTGTTTATTTACAACGTATTTAAATGTTATATTTTATTTTCACAGTGTACCAAATTGTACAAATAACACAATCAAAAAAAAAGCCCGCTTTAAAGCGTTAAAAGACAATTAAAAAACGACGTCTGCAAAATGGGAAGCGGCCTTTAAAAAAAAAAGAAGGCAACTGGGAATAAATAAAATTAACTACGAGTTGCGGTTACACATTCCAATTTGCTGTTGCTGCATTTTATGCGGCTGTGAAAGAGGCGGCTATGAAAATAAAGTGGCCGCCCTGAAAACCCGCAACTGAGCCCCCTGTTCCCTACGTCCCCCCTCTCCCACCAATGACGGCGGTCCATTCACGGCAAAACAAGAACAAAATTGAGAAAAATACAGGGGGAGGGAAAGAGGTAAAGGGGGAGAGAATTCCAACAAATACAATGCGCAATTGCAAAAGCGTTAAAAAGAGCAACAATGTTGTGTCCGCCAAGGAGCAGGAATTGGTGGGTGGTGGCTGCTGGGTGCGGGGTGGGGTTGGGCGGATCGGCATTGGGGAAAACCCAAAGGGCATAAAAGCGTGTGCGTGGCCATAGAGCGGGATAGGTGATGCTCCACCTCTCGCTCTTGTGTCTTTGTTGCCTCTCACAATAGTTTGCGTTTTAAACAAATGGAAAGCGTAGCCAAAAATAAAAGCCGAAACAATTTTATTGAAGATTGCGAAGCGCACTCACAGAGACACACTTACTTTTCCATACACACACACATGCCGAACGATGCATATACAGTTGAAAAAAATAATTGACAAACTTTTATATCGTAAGAAAATCTTACTGAAAGTAGAATTTAAAATTCTATTTAATCGTTTTGAAGTTAAATATTGATTTTTGGTCAAGAACAGAAATTTGAGAATTTTATCTTGTGATCATGAAATAGCGTTTCTGCTTTTTCTATTTTTTTTTACTTTTTATAAACTTATTATTAAGGCATATTTTGCAGAGAAGAAATCAATATAAAGCTTACCAAATAATTCCTTCAAAAATGATCATCTCCTTTTTGTTGTTGAACATATATTGAACATTTTCTGTTTGCATTTCTCGCACTTTTTCCCCACCTGTACACGCACATACAAAATTGCCAGGCAGCCGGGAAAGGTACGCAAAAATGTTGCCAATCGAAATTCCCTGGCTGGGAAATTCACTCCCACTCCCACTCCCCCGTCGTTTTTTTCGGCCGTGTTTCATCCCATAGCTCTATGGGGCGGGGACTCCAAAGGGGAGGTGGGGGAGGAGAGGGACAGCAGTTTGGTCCTTTGGTAAAATAGAAAACACTACTCGTATGCCAGCCAACTGGCGCTTGTGTTGTGTACACGAATTAAGTCCACTCACTTCAAAATGTTTGAAACTTTTCGTCGTAATAAAGTGCGTTTTGCCAGCTCTTCCTGGCTTTAGGTTTTTCCTGTGTTCCTGTGCAAACCCACTTTTTTTGCAGGAATAGATAGTTGATTTTGTTGCTGTTTGCGCTGAGTTATTTTCCGAGAGCATCCTGGCATTTCTGTGGCACCGGCATAAAAATGTATGAGCAGCTCAAGGAAAGGAAACAGTAAATTATGAAATAATTATGAGTAATTTGTTATGAAATTAGCTCAACAATTTGTTGGAAATGTAGTCCAAGATAGCTCGTTCTAGAGAAATTAAGCTTCATTGGAAGCGAAGCCCTTTGACTATATTATGACTATATAAACTCTGCAGCAATATAAAGTTTAAATCCTCTAAATAAACCACAAGTTCAGATTTTGTTGAAGTTTTGCAACTATTTTGTAAAACAATAAAATTTTTTCAAGTTATAAAAATAGTTTTATTTAGAATTTCCCTCTTTTGTTTGAAATATAATGACATATGGTAAATTATCTAAAATTGAGTTAGTCCATAAATTAAATGATTCCAGGATATGGTTTGTTCAAAGATATATTCATTGTATTCTGTATAGCCTTTGTATGAATTTGTTAGTAAAATACTCTGCTTTTATTTTATAAACCCAACCGGCATGGAATTTCTATTCAATTCCGACTAACCGCAGCCTGCACCCCTCTCAGAGAGTTGCAGAAACTTTTATTTATGTTCGGCGTATGCAAAACTATTTTCGCCAACAATTGCGCACTTTAAAAGGCAAATGTTTGCTGTGAGCGGAGGAGGAACCAAGTGGACGGTGGCAAAGGACGAGGGGCGGAGTCGGCCAAGATCAACAAGCAGTGTCAGATAAGATCCGAGTGGTCATTAGTGTCCTGCAAACAACTGGCGAGCCTGCTGCTCGACGCCTGCCACGGGCTGGCAAGAAAAAAGTAACAAACAAAAAAGCAAACCACTTGACCGTAAACAAACTTCACACCTCGCATTGTACACTCGGGAGAGGGGGCGGACCTGAAGTGTCCAGGAATAAACACTTGAAAATGCTGGCTGCCTGCCTGGGAAGGGTCACTCTGCATTGTTGTTTTGTTTGGATAAAGCCGCTCGCTCCGGACTTCGCTGGCAGCTAGGTAGGAATACTCGTGCGATGACATGAAACCGCTGAGCGGCACTAATGGGGCGCAGTTGATGCGAGCAGGACACGCAGGACCTAGGGTCAGCAGCCAATTCGAGTTTGTTATTAGCCAGCTGATGCGGCGGACTGGAATCAGCAGCGCCTGGAATCCCCTGCCTCTGCCTCTGCCTAAGCCGATCAATTATCGGTAATTAGGCGCGCGTTTTCAATTAGCCAACTGCATTGCGAGCGTTTTGCGGCTAACGAGCAGCGCACACACACACTTGCACACGGCTCGGGAAAGTGTGAAGTGACTGGGGGGAGGGGAAGGACAATCGGCATTGACATTTATAATTACGAACAGCATGGCAGCGGCACAAAGGACGAAAAGGAACAGCCGAACAATACCGCTGTCGGGCGCGGGCACTCAGACGCACTTCATGGCTGCTACAGACAGCGCCCGCTAACAGTTACAGATGCGGATACACTGACAAGAAAATAAAGGGATTTATACTAAGAGATGTTTTGTAAAATATTAACATAAATTAATGAATTTTTCTAAGCTAATTTAAGTCATACTTTCCTTTAAAAGATGAGACTAATTTCTACATTATTCCTTTTTATAACATTCTACATATTCTACATTCCTGTTCTCTTTTTTTTTCAGTGTAGCCCACACACACTTGATGAGAACGATTTTGCACAGACCAATCATCGGTCGTGGAGCTTGTAGAGACTCGAATTTTAATGAACAAAATGGAATGTTTGTGACATGTCAAGCGGAAAAGGAGCCGAGGAAGGGCGGGATCAGAAATGCGACTCGCCTGACCGATGGGTGTGGCTAATTATGAACACATTGGAAATTATAAAATCAATATGGCGGAGGGCTCAAATGCCCGCTGACAAGCAGCCACAACAACGCAATGCTCTCTCTCCTCTCTCTCTCTCTCTTTTACAGGCAGCTAAAACAGTGAGTTCAAAACAGGACATCGCTACACCTTTTAGTTGATGAGAACAGTACAAAAATTGATTTAAAATGTGAATTAAAACTGATCAAAAGACTTTAGATTTTAGTTCCTCTCTTTTTCTTCTATGTGTTGGAAAATAAACAGCTTCAGGAAAATATTTTCCACTAAATATCTACAATTTGTATGATGAAAACTGATTAATTTTCCTGTAATTCTCTGATGTGCTTAAATATACTTAAACTCAAAAGACTTATTCAGGACATCGTGTGGTTTTGGCAAGGGTATACCCAGGTCATTGATCCTACCACAATATTTCCGCTTTGTTTCCTTTTTTATAGTGTGCCGGCAAATGGTTGCCATATGGTCGGAAAGTGCCTGACAACCTTGTTGTTGTTGCCTGGCCTCTGGAGCTGCCGCTCTGGTTGCCGGTTGCTCCTGAGGTTGTCATTGTTGTCCGCTTTTGACACGCCAACATGACCGCAAATGAGATTCTGTCTCTGCCTCTCTCTCCCTCCCTCTGTTTCTCTCTCCTCTCCCTCTCGGTTTCTGTGGCACCCATTCTGCATCTCGTTTTTTTTTCTGTTGACGCCCACACGCACCTTTTGAAGGACCTGGGCTCAGGATAACCCTCGCTCTGCCTCTCTCCCCCGGTGTCTGTTGTTGCCGTTGCTCCTGTCAATGACTTTTCATAAGGTTCATTTTGCTGACAGTTCATATTACAGATTTCTTTCTTTCCCACACTGCCGAGAGCGAGAGGGAGAGCGAGAGCGCCGAGCGGAAGGTGTTGCCTGGAAATTGAATGTTTAGTTTCCTTGGGGGGCGGGGACTCATCAATAACTCGCAATTAAGGGGCCCTCATGCGGGGAGGTGTGAACGGCTCCTTGGCCGATTAGAAAACGTTTTGGAACAAGCAGACAAACAAAGCAAACGAGGACCAGCAGCCTGCCCTCTCCAGATCCCGTCTCCCGTTGCTATCTATCATTCCCGGGCAGATTCGGATCTTGAGCCGGCTTTCCCTCATAGTTCTGGGCCGCCATTCCCCTGCGGTTGGATGTAATTTAGATTTATGCGCCCCGCAACCACTGTCACCCTCTGCTGCACTGGAAAAAAAACAAAGTAATTAACCATTAAATTTATATTTATAATTATAAAAGTTTAAGTTAACTATTGACCTCAGAATATTGAGTATTTCATATTTGAAGATCTCTTATAAGAACCATTATAGTACCCCATCTTGGTGACACTTTCCCGCCGTGTAGCTTATCTCAGCATCTTGTATCGGAGTCCATCTATGGCAAGCCAAGCCGCAGCTCGCGTTGATTATGGTTGATTTATATGACAGGCGAGCCTCCGCCGTAAGCCCTTGCCATGAGGGTTGTCGCAGTTGCCCCGGAGATGTGTTAATCCATCGCCAGCTAGGACTTAGTGGGTTCAATGTCGGTTGGTCGGTTGTCCGGGCGAACAGGGTTCTGTTCCGTCTTCGGTGACTTTTGACTTTGGTTCCGTTTTAATTGAGCGCCAAAGCACGGCCGTCGAAACACGCCCCCATAAATCAAGCGGCCAGTCAGCCTGTCAGCCTGTGAGTTATTCACTCAGCCACAATGTCCAGCTGTCAATCATTTGCGTAGTTTGGTGCGTAAAAAAGGAAACGACAATTTAACGGCAGCTATCACAGAACACTCATATCGGCCAGAAAGGGATGCCGATGCCTGTCAATGAAATGGAGAAGGAGAGCCGGTCCTGTGCCGATCACACTGGGCTGCAAATGTGGGAAAATGAGTGGATCTTTGTAGAGAATTTACTGAAATTTCTAAACTTCTTTGCCTTAGTTTAATCTAAATCTTAAAAGCAATAAAGTAATTTGAAGCTGTTTAAAAGTAAGTCAAATAAAATAAAAACTATATAAACTTTTGGAAAATTAAAGTACTTCATTTATTCCCAAGCTTGTCCTCGGAAAAACTGCCTGTTGGCCTGTGTTAAGGAGCTATCCTTTTAAGGGGAAACTTCATTAGACCAGCAAGGGCCAGGAAAGTAGAGCCCCGGGGCCCAAACGGCAGTCGCTTTTAATGAGCCCTCAGCAGATTCCGTTAAGAGAGTGGGCGGCAAGTGGAGGGCGGGTGGCGGGTGGAGATGGGTAAAGGGCGTGGACGGGGGACTGAGGCACGTGACATGACAGTTGGAGATTTTCTTTATTTCCAGCGTCAAGCTGCGAGCCTGCTGGTGATGATTTTTCGGTTTGCGAGACATAGGAAGTTGTTGAAATCTTGTGATGCATTAAAATTTGCAAGTTTTGACTTGGCTTTGTCTGTCTCTCTGCGTAGGTCTGCTGTGTGTGCCAGTGTGTGTATGTGTGCCAGTGTGTGGGTGTGCGTCAAGTGCGTGTGAGCGACAGTTGTGTGTCAGTGGCACGCTTTTCCAGCTTTCGGGAGCCGCACACACACACACACACACACTCGGAGAGTCTGGCATTTTATGCAAATGTCGCTTTTCTGCGTAGCTGCTTCGCTTTTTAATGAGCACAAGCACGCACAAAGGGCCGCCCGCCACACACACAGGCACAATTCGCTGGGTTTTCCTCTCTGTGCATCTGTGTGAGCGACGAGCCATGCGACTGTAAAGCAATTAAAATGAAATAAGCAAAGTTTTTTCGCCCGACAAACAATTTCCCAGCGCAGCATCAAGACGAATGCACAAATGTCATAGCCACACATGGAAAATGAAAATGAAAGGGAAGTGCAATGGAAACTGAGAGAAATCAAAAACTGACCAAAGGTATATCTTCTTCCTATTTAAGTATTGATTAAGGATATATTCTTACTTAAAAATAACTTCCCTAGTATTTAGATACTTAAAAGCTACAAGTTTGCTTTAAGCTAAAACAAATCGCACCAAAATTAGGGAAAATTCCTTTAGCATAAACAAAAGTAAAAATAAATTCGATACTTTTCATTTTCGGGCAATATTTTTAGTGTAAGAAATAGGGGTCATACCTCAATTAGCCATCGCTGCCCGTTTTGGGTTAAAAGCCCATTTGCCACTCAATCAGGCGGCATCAAGGATTGCTCTAAAAGCATTTGCACCACTCCACCTGCACCCCCCCTTACCCTTACCCTTACTTACCAGCACATTGCATTTGTTATATCCTTGTTATCCTTGATCCTATTTGCGCTTTTCTTTTGCTGCAGCGCTCAAGTGGAAGTGGCCGTGCGCATAGGTGTGAAGGTTGCCGCGGGGCAAGGCACCTGGCTGCAACATCAACAGCAACATCTCTGCAGGAGCAGAATGCATCAGCAGGAGCCGCGCATAAGAGGCTAATGCTCCGGGCCGAGTGGGGGCCTTGCTGCCATCGGAATGCCCCGGGTGGCTCATAGGTGCAACAGCTTGCCAACTGCATTACAATGCCACGTCACATGTGCCACAATCTGTTTCCATTTAAAAGCCAGCCATCGAGCGGTGTTGTTGCTGCTGCTACTTCTGCCTGGTTGTAAGTCAGTTAACAATGTGACCATTAAATTTTTAACATTTTATGGGAAAAGGATCAGACTGAGAGAGTATTACATGAACAAAACAAAGGCAAACTGGCGTTTAATGTTAAAAAAAAACGTGTTTTTTTTTTATTTAAAAAATATATTTAATTAAACAGCAACGAATAGGAAGTCCTTGATAATCTTTATCACAAACATTTTAACACAAAAAATTTTATGTACTTTTTTTCTAATTAAGGAATACTATTTATTTGCTTTTATTGCTATAAAGTTTAAATACTTTGTAAGTCTTCTCTATAATCTTTGCTTTATTTTAACTTAACAATAAATATTTTCAACGGCTACCAATAAAATACTTTTACAAGTCAAGTTAATAATAATAATGAATGAAATAATGTTACTACACTTTTCATAATTTGATTATCATCTTTAAAATTTAAAAACAAAATTGAAGCAAGAATAAAGTCTAATTGAAATTTATAATAATTGTTTGGATAAAAAAAATTAAAAATACTCCTCTGTCTTATTTCGTAGTTCGTTTTAAACTTATAAAATTTTTTTTTGAATTTTCCGAACAGCGAATTTTTACCAAATGTTGCCGTTTCTTATTTGTGCCGCAACACTTAACGAAGGCAGCATGTTGAACAGTTGCCAGCAGCATTGTATATATTGCCAGAATTTTACTTTGTTTTAGAAACATGTTGCGTACTAGAGCTCAAGCAAACATTGTTGACTGTGTCATGTTGCTAAGCGCTTGAGGGCAATTAAGTTATAAGCTGTGTAAGTTAATCATATAAAAATAACGTCTATTTTTAAACCAAAGATAAGGAATCAAATGCCATTAGCCAGGTACTTCATTTAATTGGTTGCCGTCATTCCTTGGAACTAATTATCAATAGCAATTAGCCTATTTAAAAAAAGAACTCTTGACGACATATATTAGCATGTAAAATAATTCCAGGAAATTAAATAGAAGTAAATAAAGTCTCATTAATTTATTTTTATATTTTCAATGAATTTATAAAATATTTATATTACTAAAAAATATCATTACAAATAAACAATAAAGATCTGTAGTTTTTTTATTAAAATTATAAATAATCCAATTGTTAATTATATTCAACAACATATTCCGAATAAGTCCTTCATCCTTATAAACGCTCATTAGAACTGCATCGCATTACCTTGTGGCTTACAGCCTATTAGTTCAAGCAGCACAATGAAGGAATCGGGGGGACAGGACTCGTAGGCCATTGATAAGTCCGTAGCCGCAGGACGATAGCTCCTTCGGTGGGATAACTCAATTATGGGGTTAGTTATGGACACAGTTCGAGGGCCGGGCCTGACCTCGGGTTGAGTGACCGACCTGACCCACTCGGATAAAGGCTTTCGGCCACTTTGCTGTCAAATTAGTGCCTAGTTCGGGGCGCATAATTGGCCGTGCCGAAAGTTTTTACACGCAGCCATAAAAGATTTATGGAAATTATGCATGTGGTTTTGTTTATCCTGCGGCAGCAGCGGCAGCGGCAAATCGTCCCGGGATTTATGCTGGCTCCTAATAAATCACACAAATACAGCCAGCGGCGTCCATTAATTGGCAACACTCGAGCGGTTGCCAAAGGTCAAGTCTTGGCAGCATGTTGACAGCGCACGAGTCCCAAGCAACATGCGGCACGAGCGAAGTTTTTCTCTCGGGTTTTTTTTTCGCTCTCGGGTCGGGTTGTTGTCGGGAATAGCAGCATGTTTCCCGCAATGCCGCAGCATGTTGCGCTCGACGTGTTGCGTGGGGTGTTGCCAGGTGATGACCACAGGCATTAGCTAGATTCTAAACGAAGATAACGGGATCCTAATTAACGAAAAAAAAAAATACAATAAAGGGAAAACATCACAGAACAAATCATATTTCAAAGTTATTCAATAATTATTGTTATGTTGTATATTTTCTTGATTTTTTTTATTTATTTATTTATTTTTTTTGTATTAAATAGTGAATAAATAAATTCTAATTTCGTCGATTTTCTTAATTTTCTTTAAGATTCAAACATTTGTGTTTTTTTTTTAATAATAAGGTATTTTTCTGGCGAGTTGAATGAATGGGAAACATTCTTCAAGTCCATATATGAAAGACTTTACTTTTTAAATCATTAAATAAATAAATAAATAAATAAATGAAGATATAATTAAATTCAACAAGATTATATATTTTTAACAGCTTTATTTATTTTGTTGGCTTACAATTGCAGTTGTCTGCTGCCAATTGGTGTATTTACTCCTTTTTCTTTTCAAGAACTAAGATTTCCTATTTAGTTATTTAAAAATATAAATTTCAACCCCTATTTTTCTCAAATTTTTTTTTAATATTAATTATCTCAAATATATTTATTGCTTTAATGAATGTGCCACATTTTCATTAAAATGATTTATTTCCCTTTTTTAACAATCCTACATTTAGCTTGTAAGTAGCCAAAAAGTCGGCACTCGTTGCGTGTTGCTCGTATGTTGCCCGATGTTGCCCGATGTTGCCCGAGTTAAACATGAAACCGACCGGGGACCATCTCGTTGGGCTCGTGTTTAGTCTTGTCCGTTCTTGTTCGTGGCTCGCAGCGTTTGGTTCGTCGTGCGCGAGGTTCAAATTTAGAATCGCCTGTCGGCTTTGCCTCTGCAGCATCCGAGGGGTATAAATTTCAGCTGGCTGTGGAGTCAGCAATCAGCTAGCTGGCGATGTTTTTTTGTCAACCTGCGATTTATGTGGCTAATTAGAACAAGCACAGGCGGCCCATTAGTGCGTGACTCTCGAATGCTGCGCATCCGTATCCGTCAGGTTGCGTGTGCCCCGCCCCCTCGCCAAGAGTAGGCAAAAACAAAGAGAGAAAAAAAAAAAAGAAAAAAGAAAACGAATAACACACTCCAGTCATCAAAACACTAGAGAAAAACTGGGAGAAGCGGATTCCCGAAAAATCTGCAGTGCGAAAAAAAGGAAGAAAAATTAAAATTTCGGGCAAAGCGGATTACGAGCCGAGCCACAACAGCCCAAGGCGGCAAGGAGAAGTGTGCGGGAAAAACAACAACAAACAGCACTCGAATGGAAAAGTGAATTTGCGGAAAGTGCGTAGAACAGATAAACACGAGTGAGGGAAGTGAGTAAATCATATGGAAATTTGAACGCGTCACGCCGGCTCATTAACGTTCTCGAGTTCGATTCCCCTTCGCGGTTGTGTGCGTGTTGTCCATCAATTAATTCAACCATAATAACGCCAGTCAGTTTTCGCACTTTAAGCGCCAAAAAAAAACCACCAGCGACAGCAGCAGGAAAAATAAAAAAAGATACAAAATAAAGAAAAACCCATAAAAGGCCTAACAGAGCTCACAAAGAAACAGGCGAAATTAATGACACAATAACACACTGCGGTTTCATTTGTAGTGGTCAGTATCTGTGTGTCCCCGCTTCAGTGGCATAGTGTATTCGCAGAGTGGGCGCAACAGTTCCTCCGTATATCACAATATATATATATATAAACCCCCCTGATCAGTTCGGTCGCGTGGCGCAATAATTTATCACAATTGTCATCGGGCGAGTGAAAGTGCAGCATCCACAAGATACTAGATACAAATTGTTTATGCAGACATCTTCCCAAATACGGGTCAGTGCATTAGAACAATAGCTGCGAGCAGCAAAAGTTGTTGATAAAGAGAAAACATAAATTAAAGTTACCAGTTGCCCCGTTGCCCAGTTGCCAAGTTCCCAAGTCGCCAGTGGCCAGTTGGAGGCCTTGAAAGTTCCTCCGCCTGTTGGATTAGCAAGCGCAAGAAGCCCGGGGTGAGTCTGAGTCCCTCTGATTTGTAGCTGTAAGTCGGGGCTTACAGCTCCATTCGCAGGCTAGAAGATCCCTGCCTTGGTCCTTGAGTGGGTTTGCTTATGGGACAGATTTGTTTGCCTTTCAAATTTTCATGTACGAGTGGGCTGCCGTTTTTGATGGTCACTTCTGGGAAATATGCTTCAAGACGGCTGCTCCACGACTGAGATTTATGTAGCGTTTACTGCTCGGATTTTTTCGGGGAGACCAAAAAGTAAATGAAAGTAGAGCCATTTTAAAGGAATATTACTTCGTTATAAAAAGATAGTTTCATTGTTAATATTATCGTAATGTTAATGATATTTTATCCTAAAGATACACCAATTAATTTGATGGTAATCTGCTCAAGTATGCTGCGAAATGTTGCATTAAACAATTAAGTTAATTTAGCATTAAGTATCAACGAAACAAATTCTTAAGAAGATTTGAATTAAATCCACACATTCTACCTTTAAATATCTGCTTATGTTTTATGTAATTGATCATTAAATAAACGCTAAAAACTATTAATTATTATCATTTTTAACTGCAGCTTGCCTTAAAGTGTATCGTTTTAAATATTTGGCTTTGCAACTATTTCTCTTTATTATTTGTCTATTAAAAAAAAGCATTTCTTTATTTGTTAAGTGGCATTGATAGATAATTATCCTTCTCCAAATTGCACTTTAAATTAACTCTCACTTTTTAAGACTAATTTAATTCGCATTTATGTCTATTTTTACTTTCCCTGACTTAATTCTATAAATCAAAAGCCGGGACTCCATTGACAAATTCCACTTTCTCCGTTTTACTTTTTCAGGCAATCTTTTATCCATTTCTCTTTTTTCTCGTTTGATTTTTTTTTGGGAACATAACCTTGGCAACAATCCGGTCAAATCTTTGCATGAATTTCGCTAAGCGCCTCTTGGCGCCTTATAACCAAAACAAAACTCCCATGTGCGTATAGGCAACACGCATACATACATATGAACATCCCTACGTAGTGGCACATATGGCCCACATAAAAAGCAAATCACAAAATCCACTGCACCGCCCCTTGTGCCCCGGAAAAGCAGTAAGCTCATATAAACGCCACCGCCGCAGGATATTTGCAAAGCCAGCGCCGTGAAAGGACCTCCTACTCCGCCTGGGTCCAAGCATAACCGTGTCCTGGACCAGCACGTATGCGGCATAGCATACAGATATACGGAATACAGTATACTCCTGCATACATGCAAGCCTGTCCAGAGTTTAGTCTATTAAGGCAAATAGAAATCCGGCAAAAATATAAAGGGCACAAGCCACACCCGCACAAAGTTGAAAATATGAACAGGACGAAACAAAACCAAGCGCTAAAAACATTTACAGTTGAGCCTCCGTAACAGGAGCTGCAGCAAGGATACTTAACAATCTACTAGAATGTCCTTAAACGAGTTATAAATGCAAGCGGGAAATAAATGTAACTTCCTTAATATATTCTGCAGCTGCATAAAGGATACTTAAGAATCTATTCTGTTGCAATATCCTTACACACGATCTAAATGCTATAAGAGAACAAATGTAACTCCCTTATTATATTCTCGATTAAATAATATCACTTTGTTTCCACTTTAGAGAGTCTGTTTGAAAATCTTTCATTTAATTAACTTTCTCTTAACTTAAGTAATAAATCCACTTTAATGGCGTTCGTGCCAAGGATGCCTCACCGTATAAAGTCGGGGGGGTGGGTGGTGAGCCAGCACCAAAAAACGAAATTTTAGGTAAATGCATAAAAAAGAATTCAATTTTAAACCAAATGCCGGGAGCTGTGAAAATGCTGCCAATGGCAGCTCCCCATGAAATGTGTGTGCTATGTGCAAATATGTGAGTTTTGTGAGAGAAGGCGATGCTGCTGCTGCTACTGCTGCCAAACAATAAAACTTTCAATACATATTTTATTTGACTTTCTGCTGCAATTTTATGCATAATAAATTCAACAGCCAGTAGTCGCTGCTGGAACAATTGCCTTGGCCCCCAAGAGCTTCGGGAAAATGTGAAAATATTATGGGTAAATACAATGGCAATGCTTGAAAAACATTTGTTTGTGTGCAACTTATGCATAATGAAGTGATGCCATGGCATGCCTTTAATGCGCAGATTGCAAGATAAACCAGTTGGATCGCTTCAGGCGATAGCCATTTTGGAATGCCATTATGTACCAACGGAATTAATCCGGCCTGATCCATGGCCACATGGGGGAATTGCCGAAAATTAGAATGAATCCTGCCTGGCGGGATGGCGGGATGGCTGGCTGGCACATTTTCCAATTAACGAAATTTACAAAATGCCAGCGCGTCCCGGCTAAGCCTGCAATTAAAAAGGTGAAACACGTAGAGTGCAGGTGACGTCGAACCCGGCAGCCCAGCAGCCCGAGCTCGCCTGCATCCTCACGTAGTATGCAAATTGTTGCAAATTATCGGCGTAAATTGCATTTGGCTTTAATGAGCAGAGAGCGAGCGTCTGGAGCAGGTCCCCGGCTATGAAAATTCCTCCGCCCCAGCTCGCTCCCGCAGCTCAAAGTTCAATTATGCTTCCGCGTCGTCGTTTTCGCCACTGTTTGCATTTAATTTCACATTTTGTCCCTGCTCTGATTTATGTATTTTCTCTCGCCTGCGGAGCGACTTAGCATATTTACTTTGTATCTATTTCCATGCGGATTCCGAGTCGGAATATCTGAGAGTCTGGCTCTGGGGAGTAGGCTTCGATTTTATTTGCGTGTTGTCACGTCGCGGCTTCCCGAGAATCGTTTCGTTGCCCTTGTGCGAGTGTGCAGATGCCGCTTTAGATATTTGTGATTCTAATGCCCTTAAAGTGCTCGTCCTGATTTGCATACGCACACTGATGAAGATGAATTCCCCCGTGGGGCGCAGACTTTCGTTGACCTTCCACGTCTCAATTCGGAATTGGAATTCCTTGACCCCGTGATAAACTCGTTACATTGCCATGTTACCTCTTATCACATAATGCTAATTGCCTTCGCCCAGCTAATTGCCGGCAATTCAACGATGGTCCATGGTCCACGATCCGGAGTCTGGGGCTGCCATAATTTATCAATTTGCGCAGCTCTTTGGCTTCTGTAAACGGAGCAAATGAAGCGAGTCGGGGAAAACGAGCTTATCTCATGTCAAACACACACTTAAGCGGAGGCAAACACACCCCGGAGGAAAATGCTCGTGCAGAGGATGCTTGTAAATTTTTATGGGCCCTTAATGCAATAGAAACTATACGGCAAGCATGAGCATTTCCAATTCAATTGGAAATACGTATTAACATGGCCATCTAGTTGCATTCGAATGGACAAATAAAAAAACACAGAGCGAAATTATCTTTCATTTGTAGCGGATGCTTTGAAATGGCCTTAACATTCTAAAAGTTCCTACTCATAAGTAAAAGTAACAGAAGATTATATTAAAACGAACCAATAAATTGAAATTTAAACTTAAAGCTAACATTCAGTATATTTTATAGGAAAAATTTATTAGTATAAATTTTGATGGCTTTAAAATTATTGGTATTTTTTTAATGGGTATTTTATTAAATATTGGTAATTTTACTTTCTGATTTTCCAGCAAATATCACATTGAATTAACTTCACAAATGTTCCAAGGCTTACAAAAAAATATTTCCTGTGCAGAGCCAAACCAGCTTAAAGGACACTTTCCGTGGACCGAAATGCTGTTGACCAAATGCGATTTCAGCATTAAATACAGTGAATTGCATTTACCTTGCATATATGCTTCTTTTTTTTATAAAAGTGGCTTCCCCGCTAGATATGTGCAGCGGGCTTCGATTAATGTCTGAGTCGCTTAATTGGCTTTCTGTGTTGCGATTTCACCTGAATTCCTGCTCCAGCTCCTGCTCCTGCTATTGCTGTCGATGTCGATGCCGATGTTTCTGTTGTCGCGGCTCAAGGATGAAACAAAAAGCACACCGCAAGCATTTGCATTTAGATTGAATTCGCCCGGCGTTCGCTCGGTGCTTTTTTCGCCGCTCGCTTTGAGTGATGCAAGCCGAGGAAATCAAAATCGCACCCGTGCCCCAAAACGGGCACATCCATGCGGGACAGCAGATACTCGCACATTGCCAGGAACACAATGGGAGATATCGAGGAAAAATGGCAGAAATAGAAATGGAAATGGAATCATAGAAGCGTTGTTTACCCTGCACTTGCCACAGTTCCCCGCCGAATCGTTGGACCGCCGAGGGTGGATTTTTGTGGCAAATCTTAATTAAATGCATAATTCGTATTTATTATTCAAATTCTCTTGATTTATGCAAAGCGCGTCGGCGCTGTCGCTGTCGCGTTGGCGTTGTCGCTGCCGTTCATAAATATTAATTAGAATATTTTTACTTTAGCCGAATATGAAGAGGAATTTGCATGCCATCGATTCGAAATTAAATAACTATTATGGCCAAGTGGTCATGCCATAAATGCAGAGTGAGTGGCAAACCCTCTCCCTCTCTGCCTCTTCGTGTGTGTGTGCAGTTGAAAAGTGCTTGTATCCCCTTTGAATAAATTAATGTCAAAAGTACTTTGGCTTTTGATTTTGATTGATGATTGTGCAGGGCCTTAAAGCTCCGGCCACCGCAGCTCAGCAACAGCAAAGCCGAGCCGCCACCAACCACTTGGGGGCCTGGCGCTGAAGAGGCTGGCATTCAGGATGGCTTTCCCTTTGCCAGGACGAGAGCTGTGGAGCTCGAGAGCTGGCCCTGCGTGTGTGCATAGAAATTACGCATAAATAACCAGCCATGAGAATGCCCGACTTCCGCCCTAAAGCCACCAGCCCCCGATACCCAAGCCCACTTCCCCCAGCTGTCTGCTGCAGCTTTTGAAAGCGGCTGCATCATCATCTTTGTCATCAAGCTTGCTGCATCGTTGACAACGCCAATCCGCAGTCAATGACAGCCAGCTCTGGCTCTGGCTTTGGCTCCGGCGTTGGCTCGGGCTCCGACTCCGGATCCGCCTTACTGCCATGACTAAAATCATGCACGAAAGAAAATACGCGCAATTAGGGAACTTCTTTCTAAAAAAGACTTATAATTGCTCTTATAAAGGTTAAGGTTGGTTTACTTAAAATATTTTCAGTTCATTAAAATAAAAGTACAAGCGTCACTTGGCTGAAGAGTACATCATGCTAATTTAAAAAAATTTTTAAATTTTTATAGCTTAGCATTTTTCCTCTGTGTACTCATGTGCCACACGCACGTGCGTGGTCGCATTATGATGCCGGAGATCGAGATGAGAATGGCTCTGGAATTGGAGGAAAGAGGAGGTGGATGTGGCAGGAGGGTGTGCGGGTCAGGGCGGTGCTGCCTTTGTCCCAGCCACAGACGCATCAATCAGCTGTGTGCCTTGCTCCTGCTGCCTTCGATGATACAAAATCATGCGAAAGTTCGAGTTGCTGTTGCCATTGCCTTTGGCTTTGCCTTTGTTTCTCCTCTCAGTTTTTCCTGTCATTTCTTTCTTTCCCTTTTATTTTTTTTTTTTTTTTTGTTTGAGCCCGGCCTGGGCGTGGCCGTGTAATCAATTACGTGGCTTCATTAATCATGCAAATACCAACAGGAACGGCCGCAGCGGAGCTCGGGAACTGAAACAAGAGCAGTATTGCCATTATTGATTTTGTCAAGCGTGCGTCTGCTTATCAGCTAGCTGGCTGACGTCAAAGTCACCGACAAAGAGACTCTGTCTCGGCTCTGGCTTTCTGCTTAAAATTAATAAATTTTCCAGGAGCCGCAGCCGCAGGACGACAGTCTGACTGGCTGGCTGGCTGCCTGACTGCCTGGAGGATACCGGTCTTATCGGTGACATCCATTGTTGTTGCGCCGGGCATACACATATTTGCATAATTTCCTCGGCTCAGCCTCGTTTTGACAGGCTCTCTGGCTTTGACTATGGCTCTATGTGGCATATTCAAGGTTAATTTGTTTCGGCAAACAAACTTTGACTGCGCCCCCCAGTATGCTAATATTTCCCAGCCAAGACGAGCCTTCCGCCAGCTTCTGGCTCTCTGGGTTTCAATTTGCCTTCGACTGGCATTTTATTTGCAGAAATATTGAAGACCTCATAATGAAGTTTCATGGCGTATGCAGACACGCATTAAACGCACTCACATACGAGCCCCTTTCACCCGGCTTGTGGCCCGAATCGCTGGGGAATTACTCCCTGCTTCCAGCTCCCAGCTCCCAGCTTCCAGCTGCCTGCTGCCTGCTCCCTACGGAGTCCGGAAGCTGGAGGGGCTAGAGAAGGGGCGATATGGGATCAGGGGGCTGCATTAAAAATGAAAGCCTTTGGAATTCGCTTGTTAAATAAAATTTTATGTAAATGATTGAATGAACTCGCGCGACGAGCTCTGAATGCTGTCGTTAAAATGCTTTTCAGGACTCTTCTGGAAAAGCCTGTTGTTGTAATTGATTTTGCTTCTCTCTTTTTTTTTCAATTGCGATGCACGAAGCTTTTGAAAAGCCGTTTATCGAGGGGGCTTTCGGTAGCGGGGGCGGGCAATGGAAAATCCCTGTGAATGCACATGGCCAAGGTGTTTCTTAACCGCTTTTCCCTGTTCATTAGACGGGGAAACTTTGCGCCATCGCCAGGCTTAAAAGCATTCGAGTCCTGCGGCTACTCCCCGTTTCCTGTTGCGCGTGTTTTGCATTTTGTTACCTGTCACCGTCTACCGGTTACCTGTGCTTCGCTTTTTTCGGCTGCCTCCTGCTAAGTCCTTTTTATGCGTCTTAAAAATGCAAATTTACGCTGACATTTAGCGCCGGGGAATGGCGGCGGCCAAGCGGGGGCTAGTTAAGTGGCCACCGCTAATTATGTGCAGCCCGCCAAGTGCTCGGCTCGCCTCGCTGAGCCTTCTTATCTTGGCGGCCAACCCACCCGGACACGCCGTTGAGTGTCGGGTTTTACGACTCCGTAATCTCCGGCCCTAAACTCCCAATGATGTGAGAGGCAGTCAAGTCGGTGGAGCGACAGTTGTCAAAAATATGCACATACATAATGCATACCATCTAGCACATAACAAGTACATACTTACACAGAAAAGAATTCTAATAATATTTAAGGTATAATTTGATTATACTTAAACATGATGCTTAATTTTATTGTGATTTTAAGTCCTTTAAATACATGAACTATTTTAAATTAGAGTTGGCTGGAAAAGAATATCCCAAATATTTTAGCTCAATTATAAATATGGTATTTAATTCTGATGAATTCGGCATAAATTCTTATTTATTCCATTTTGACTTAATTTAATTTTATAAGAAATATGTTATGATTGGGGCTTCTTTTACGAATGTCTAAAGTGTCTTAAAAGTCAGTCAATATGCATTATTTGCCTGCATAAAACCAAACGTTCTTAAGTGATTTTCTTTTTCAAATTATAAAAAAAGGAATAAATACAATGTTATTTCCCATTTACATGGTGCAACGTGATTGTTAAAAAGTTTGTTAATGCAATTAATTTCAAATTGTAATCATTAAATTGGGATAACGTTTAAAAAGAGCTTCTTCAGTTTGCAGTTATAGTAATACTATATGGCAATGATTGACAACAAATTAACCGAAAAGAAAGAACTTTACATTTTTTTGTTCTGTGTAATGTACTTCAGCCGAATTTGTTCCCCCCATCATGTAGATTCTTCTTCTGGCTAATGCGATTTTTGTAAATTGACAGCTACGTGACAGTGCTTACGACTTTAATGACAAGAACAACATGCGCGGCGAAAGGGGCCGAGGGCGCGCTGCTGACAAGTGGCAATATTTTATGCTTTGTGGGAGAAAGCGCTCTCCACTGTCAGCGCCACTCCCTCTTCCCACAGAGATCAGCAGCAGGCCCGGCTCAGACGGCTAATGCGACGTGGGAGCGGAGCGGAGCGGGCACATGTGCGCCTCACATGCAATTTCGGGCTCCGGTCCCACAATCGGGCAATCTTCATTGACATTTGACATTCCGAGCGGGCTTTGGCTCTGACTTTCGCTTTGACAGGGCGAAATGCGCAGCAAATTGCGGATGCCAGTGACAGTGGCAGTGCAGCAGCAAGTGCTGCAGCAGCCCCCAAAAGCAATGATAAATTGAAAACTCATAAATTATGTCAAATTATAAGCGGGGAGGAGCAGAAGGAAAAAGAATAAAAAGTAAAGAATCCACCCCCTTTCTGGCCATCTTCATCTCCGCTCGCCGATGACATTGTCTGCGGTGGACAGTGGGGTGTCAACTTCAAGCTCGTTGTTCATTTTGTCAGTTGAGTGGAAACAGTCTTGACATTTATTAACATTTCTCCCCCGCCTCCTCCTCCCCCTTAGTGCTGCGGCAATTAAATATATTTCCACAGCATAACCATTTTTTATGGTATTTATTAAAGCCGCGCGTGTAGGTAGCCCAAGTAAACATAAATCATTTCTGTTTCTTTCCATCTAACTCGCTTATTTTGTTATGCTGTCAGGCGTGCCTTCGTTTCCTAACTGCGGTCTAGCTGCTGCCTGTCCAGTGCACTGTAGTGGCAGGCTTTAAAAATCGTTTAAATGGAGATTCCCGAGGAGAGGACCAGGGCCAGTCCTGACCAGAGGCTGCCATAACTCAATGTCAATTTGAGCAGCCAGGCCTGTGCCGGGCAGCCAACCGCAAGCCGATTGAGGAAGATGAAGTTTTCCTTGCCTTGACCGAAATGGAATCAAAATATATTTGGTATTTAAAATGACGAGCGACACAGCACACAACAGACACAATATGCTGCTGGATACCAATCTCCAGCAAAGGCTGCTACAGCCTTAGCCACAGATACAGATTCAGTTCAGTTCGGATTCAGAGTCAGATACATGTGTATCCGCATCTTGTGGCTTTGGGCTGGTATTTTGTTTAGCACGTTGCCACGCCGCCTCCGTCGTGTGTTTTATTTTCGGCAAATGGAAATTCCATTATGTAAAACACGGCCCGAATCACAGGCAACCTCGTACAGATGTACAGATGTCTCAACTGTAACTCGTAGATACTCGTACTTTTGTGCCTCTGCTCTGCCATTCTGCAGCATTTTTGCGGCTGATGCTAATTTTGATTTATTTAAATATTGTTTTATTTCCTTGAACTGATTTTCTCGTTTTTTGGGCATTTACTTCGCTCTCCTGAAGTGTTTGCATTCCGTCTGCTGGTCAGCCGTGCTCTATGCTCTGTGCAAATGGAATTGATTTTAATGTGTTTGCCGTCTTTGCGCCTGAGAGCGCCTGCAAATTTGTATAAATAAATATTTTGTTAGGAGAACGACGAGCAAAGGCACCCCTTCTCAGGCTCGGAGCCACGCCTGGGATTTTCTTCAAAGGCGATTGTAGAATTCCGGAAACCTTGGGGAATATGCCACAGCAATTCCCATGGCCCGACAACTGCATTTGTAAATTCTTGAGAAATATCTCTCGCTGAGACATTTTGTCTGGCTTTGGCTGTCGCCCGGAGGTCTAAATTTAACACAGACAGCGCCGATTTATGCTTTCCAGTGCTGCAGCACTGTCAATCCTAGGACCGCAGATGCTCCCGGCTGGATTCCTGGACAAAAGTTGTCCTGCTTTGTTGCCTCGATTTAATGCGATGAATGTGATAAATTAATTTAAAGAGCGAAATGAATTTATGAAATTTTAAATGCGCCAAAATGTATGCAATAATCATTGTTAATGCATCAGGCGCATCTGCCTCGGATGCAGGTCCTGAATTTAAAATGTCCCTTTCGAGCGAGTGCTGTAATTAATTGAAAACTGTTTATAAAATGCGAGCCATATGGAACTCGTTGTTTTTTGTTCCCGTGCATAAATTGGACGTTTAATTATGCGATCGCAAAATATGTATGTAAGCAGGCGTTGTGTGTTCGTTGTGTTGTTGTTTTTTTGGAACCACTTTTTTTTGTGTGTGCGCCTGGTTATTATGCAAATTATTTATTGTGTGAATGAAATGTACATTTTTAATTGATTTAAAAAAAACGCTCGAATCCCACCGCTCCGCTCCGCACCGAAACTCGGTCACATGTCAGCTCACGCGATTTCTGTCGCCAGTTGTTAGTCGCTATTTACCGACGGATTCCCGGGAGGCGGCTGGCACTGGGCGTGGCACAGTGGCAACTGGAACTCCGGCAGTAATAGTAACTCTAACTGCGATTGTGACTGCGACTGCACCGAAACTGTTGACATTCACGCACAAATTGGATTTACTAACGAGTTGGCTTTGGCTTTGGCTCTGGCCGATGGGTGGTGGCGGCAGTGTTGACGGTCGCCTGCTGTTTGTCACTTTTGGCACTTTTGTTATCGTACACCCCATATATACCCTTCCTCCCTCCCTACCCGGGGAATCACAAAATCGCAGAAAAAAGCCAAAACCCGAAAAAAAGGGAGAACCGAGAGCGAACGAGAACGCGAAGCTTTCGCGCCTGTTATTTATGGCTTCGATTATCCCCGCACACAATGGGCCAACAAAGGAGCGGGGAAAGTGTTTGCCCTAAGCAAACCCAGTGGAAAACGGCTTGGCAACGGTTCGAAGCTGGCAATAAAACAAAACGCACACGCGTCCCATTCAGATGGAGTTCCACGGAACGGGGACATGGACATGAGCGGGCTCCGGTTCGGGCTCGGGCTTGGGCTTGGGCTTGGGCTCGGTTCGGGGTCGCAAGGGATTCCATGTTTCGGGACACAATTTGGGAATTTTCGGGGGTCAAAGGCAGAGCATCGAAATCACAGAAGCAGCACAAGGACATGCCGAAAGAGGCTTTGCGTATTTTCAATAGTTGCCATTGTACACACACAAAACAATCGAGGCGGGAGGTGGAGCGTGGGGCGGGGACACACGGTTAGCAGACGCACACACAGCTGCAGACAAGAAAATAACACCTATTTTTTAAGAGAAAATTTGTTGTACTTTTTACAGAAATAATAAAACCTTAACAATAAGCAATTAAGATCATATTTTTCGTTTATATTATATTATAAGTATATTGAAGCTCATCCATTTACATTAATCGATTCTCTTTTTTTAATTTTCCCAAAAATAAATTAATATTTCTAAAATTTAAATTCAAAAAAATTATATTTTTGTTTAAGAAAAAGTATTACCAAAATTGATTCTTTTTTTTTATAATTCTAAAGGAGATCATCCTTTCATAATTAATTTCGAAGTATATGATGTTTAATGGTTGGTTAAACATAAATATTGTCAGCTTAATTTAAATATTTCCTTGATTCAATCCAATCTACACATGAAATATTTTACAAGTATACAGGTTATGGGTCCTATTTTCTTCCCCGTCACTATTATCTTTCCCGCAGCTGTTCATACGTATATGCGGAGGGGCAAAATCTGTGTGCTGGTTTCAACGTTTGAATTATGATTTTCATGAGGGGAACTTTTAGTTTGATTTTTGCCATCGTTTCGTCGCTTTTGTCACAGAGGCTGTTGTCGCCGGGCTTTTGGCATCGGTTTTGGTTTTGATTTCGGCTCCGCTCTTGCCATTTCACCATTCGCTGTTTTGTTGGGTTCCACGGCCTGAGAAAATTTATATTCGCCACTAATGCGGGCACTTAAACCGCACAAACAAAATGGCTTCGCTGGCTTGGGCTTCTCTTTCTATTCAAGTTGCCCCGTCTCTTTCGCAGCCTCAGCCTCCCAGGGGCTCTCCTCGTCGCTGGAGACTCTTAGCAGGGGCCATGTGAAAATGACTGAAATCGTATCGAAAATCAAAGGTCACTTTTGGGATCAATTCAAAAGGAATTGCCGCATTCAAATCGCTCTGAGGCACTTGTAAAAACACACACACACAGGGAGAGAGAGGGAAGAAGGACAGGACCGAGTGTATACACAGATGTGAACTCGAAGGATGTGGCCGCTGCCATAGATATTCAAACTAAATGGCGTCATCTATAACGTGGATACATGTGTGTGGCCGGGCTGTGTGTCTCGGCTGACTGTCGATAGGAAATGAATTTTAATGATTGCCCCGACAAACTTTTGGCCATAGCTGGAGCCTGTGTCTGTGTCTGTGTTTTGTATGGCTTGTTTTTCCCGACGAAGAGTGCTCTCGGGTTGGGGGACTGCTGATTGCTTGTTGTTCCTGCGAGCCAGCCGAAAAGTTTGCACATTAAACTGTTTATTTTAAGTAGCCGATAACTGAGAGGCGGCCGTGTAATCTAGCCCCGCGCTGAACCCACCCACCCACATGCCTGACACCACGCCCTGTTCGGAGAGCAGGGGAGTGGCAAATGGAAAATGGAAAATGCAAACAATTTTCCATGAAGCGGCACGTGCTACGCCTCAGCCATTTCACTCATGCATCTTGCCGCCTCTCAGCTGCTGGCAATATGTCAAGAATCCGCGATGCGGGTTATTTCTGGCCCCTCGGGCTAATTAAAAATGCGCTGCTTCGACTCTAGAATATCGACTCGGCAATATGGCAATATGGCAATATGGCAATATGGCAATATGGCAATATGGAGAGTGGAGTGAAGTGCAGCCGGCAAATGCATTTGTGTCATTCGCTGCTCACGACTATTAATTAAATAGCCAAGTTAGTTGTTCCTCATGTACGCCAGCCGGTTTCCGCGCTAATTAAATGGGGTTTGGGCCGCGGGGTCTGTAATTGGTTCTGGCTCTTCCGAGAAGGGTCCCTTCGTGCTCTCAATTTACTTTTAATTTGATTTCTCAGCGGTTGGCGCTTTGTTTATTTTTCTAATTAATACGAAAACAAGTTGCGAGCTGTTCCGTTGGCCAGCAGCCAGGTGACTCCCGCCACACCTCCCCACACACAACGGATTCCCAGTGGGATAAGTGGATTAAGACAGCTCTCACTACCAGCTTCACTACCGAACGATATATGTATGTGTCCATCAGTGGATGTAACTCATACGCCGCGTGGGCCGAGCGGCGCTTTAAGAAGGCATAATTAATTAGTTATGGGAGACGGGTGTGCGCCTTTTGCCGGCGACTTTATCGCTCCGGCCCCGATAAGAGAATAAATAATGAAAGATAAACAAAGTCAGTCAAGGCTGAGACAAGCTAACAAAAACAAGGCCAAAAGGACATCTGGGTACTGTTGTCAGTGGGTGTGGGTGTGTTGCCAGTGGGGATGGAGCTGGGGCCAATTGTGGGTTAAACGTCATGTGTTTGAATGAAATGAGCCCTGTCACGCCCCCCTCGGGCCATCGCCCTTTTGTATAGCGCCAGGTGACAAGCTGAAATCTTAAAGGAGACATCTGACTGGCCCCGTCTCCACCCCCGCCTAGCAGATTCTACGCCTCCGCAGCCTTCGAGAGAATTTAATTATTGGCAATGCCAAGTCGAGCGCTTAGTTTTAAGGCCCCGGCCCCGGCGATGAAAACTTGATAAATTGGATATTTAATTCGGCGAACGGGGTGAAAAATAAAAATGCAAAAGCAGCCAGCAACCCCAAGGAGCGAGCGTTAAATAATTGTTTCTGACAAAAAAATTCCAACCACGAAAAGGGTTCGTGCAGCAAAAAAACCAAACCAAAAAATATCCAACACAACTTTGGGTTACATTCGGGCATGCCGCCGTCCTTCTTGTTGTTGGGCAAAAAGTTAAGAGCTGAAGATTATTAATTGAAGGATTAGAAGGCGTTCAAAGGGAATGCTGTGTGGCTTACTGCCAAACTAACTTCAATTTAAATTCAAATTTGGGGCTGGCACGAGGCTGCGGCGGCCGGGGGCTGGGTCCGTTGACACGTGTAAATATTCCTTCGAAATTTAAAACGTTTAATTTAATTGCAGCAGCTGTTAATTTAAATTGCAAAAACTTTGTCGCTGACGAATGCGACGGCATTAATATTAAGCAAAGTTTAACGCAATATGCGAGAGCACCAAATTAAAGCCGCGCTGAACTGTATAAATAAATAAGGCATCGCCCGCTTTGATTGACGGATGAGCCGGGATTGCAGGGAGGCAGTTTTGCGGGTGATTCCACGAGCAAGCTCAGGGCCATGTCCGGGTGGGTGGCCTAAATGAAAGTCGGCCGCAGCTGCGCCACCTGTGAGCCCGGCGCATGTTGTCAAATTTAAGGTAAATTTGGTGGCAACCGCAGCCGAAGCAGCAGCCGTCGTGTTTACCCATTTGTTTTATTTATATAAAGCTGTCAGGCCGTTGGACACCGGCGCGGGGGAGTGGGACTGGGAGTGGGAGTGGGAGGTGAGCCGGAATCAGAGGAGTATCCAACCAGTGGGTTGGCGACGACGACGAGTTTCAGCTTTCCTGTGACTGACAGCCGGAAAGGAGGGATAGCCGGGAAATTAAGGGAAAGAAAGAGAGAGGCGGAACTCCGTGTCCATCCTGCTTTCAAAAACATCCAGACCCTCGCCCCTCCCTGGGGGCCATATGCGTGCACTAAATTAGTCAAATGGAGTAGTTTTTTATGTAATTTCCCTTTGTGATTTCCGGAAAAACACAGGAAAATTGGCCCAAGGCAGGACGCACAGAGATAAAATGAATTCACTCAAACCATCGTCCCCCAACTCGCACCTCATGAGAGTGACCACCTCCGCTTGTACTTTTAAATGCTTTAATGAAAATTCATGTTGTTGGAATTAAAAAATTGAATTTTAGTTGTTCTTCAAGTGGCTTAATTCTACACACACTTTGGTTTCAAAATCGTATTTATTCCTTTTATTGGCACACAACTTTACATAAAGCTTTTTCTAGAGATTTAATTTTTGAGAAGTATGTATATAAAGTGCTTGTATTATTAAAATGCTTTTTGAGTGAAATTTGCTCCAAATTACATCGCAATCTGTTCCCTTAAATGGAAAAAATGAAAAATTAATATATGCTCTTCATGTACAAGGAGCTCACTTCATTCATATGGATGTTTGCCTTGGCCGGCTGCCCAAACACAAGCTTGGAGTCCATGGAGTGCGTCTATGGGCAAAGCGTAGAGAATATAAAAAATGGAAAAATGAAAAAATGAAAAACTTCAATCAATGCAAAGGACGCATTGAGGCCAAAAGGTCAACGCCTCAATGGCAAATATTTATTTAAACAAGAGTCAAGTATATAAAAAAACATATAGTATACACACGCGCGTGCACAAAAAAGAGAAAAAAATCATATTAAAAATTTACCCAGACCGAAGGCGTGCTCTGGGATTTGATTAAAGCATTTTTGCATGGACCTACCTTTGGGCATTAATTTTTAATTTTCATTCCAAAGAACGCTGCACTTCCTCCTCCCTGCTTTCGGCCTCTGTCTCCGCCATCGAGCCTTGGCAATTATCTGGCGAGGCGGAAACGCTGGAGTGCTCTGTGGAGCGGGACAAATAAATTAGGGCAATTATATTGAATTGTCTGATTGATTCCTCCTGCATGCACGAGCCAACTGCCTTTTGCCGGCCTAATTGCTATTTTTTCTGCCCGTTGTTGCGGGCGATGCTCTGCATTAATTTATGTTTTTTCATAAGACGCCGCCTGCTGATGTAATAAACGCATAAAGGATATTAATGAGCTGCTGTTTGCTTATCCTCCCACCCCCACATTCTCGGCACTCACCCGGTTTGCTTTTATTTCAGCTGAAAAGGCAACTAATTGCTTACTTACACACAGACACACACACACTCGCAGAGGGAGTCGAGAAGGAGAACTTATTGCTCATGCTGGCAGGCTCTGTTCTCGCATATTTCACAAATTGCGCATACGACATGTTAAACGTCTCGCACGCACACAACGCAGCAAACACACGCTCCAAGTCACGGCCAAGTCAGCCATAGTGGCCAGGTTGCCTTTGCTTCCGCCGCCCTCTGGCTCCCTTTGTCATAACTCAACTTTTATTTATACACACATCCAGGAAAACTGGGAACAAATACTCGCCGAGTTGAGATTTTCTTCGTGACTTTGACAATAGAAATCAGCGTTAGTGGATTTCAAAGATTACGATTTTCTTTTCACGAAAGTGCAGCCAGAGGTTAAATTTGATTAGAGTCGAAGAGCTAACGGAAAACCTTTAAGTACTTCTTGGATTGGTTTCGAGTTCACAGTTCAAAGTTTTTTGTTTGCAAATTATTATTTTTATAAAGAGAAAATTTAATATTTTTTTAAATATTCAAGTATTCAAAGAAATACACATTAAAATGTATGAAATGAAGTTAATTCTTAATTATGACATCAAGCTTTTTCTTTGAATGCAAGACATTTCCTTTTTCCTCAGTGCACACACAATGGCACACACTCTGGGCCAGCGAAATGTTCGTTGAGTGGCGCTAAAAGTATGCCGCATGGTGTAATAACACGCGTTGACGCCGAGAAGTTGGTGCTTCTGCCGCAGCTCCTGCTGCTGCTCCTTGGGCTCCCGCTTCTGTTACTGCTGCTACTGTGACAGTGACAGCGGCGGTGCTTACGCTTGTCAGAAGCATGCTTATGATATATCACACTGGCATGTGGGACACACACTCATTCGCATTCGCATCCCCAACCCATTCACGTCCGCGTCCGCGGAGGAGCCGGGAGCAAGGAGCAAGGAGCGAGTGCCTGGTGCCCTAAAGCCCGCTCCCAGCTGCCCGATAAGAGGTTGTCAGTTAAATTCACACTGCGTCTATCTGTCGCCTGCATGCGCTGACTGACTGCAGCTGAATTTATATAGTATTTTATATTATTTTATTTTGAAATTTATGCCAGCTGCCAGCGCCCGCTTACGCCGGGAGTTATGCGTCTTTGACTTTATTGAGCATGCGAATTGCACAATGGATGGGCCGAGAGGGGGTTAGGAATCCCAGCAGCAGTCCCAGTCCCAGTCCCAGTTCCCATTCCCACACTCAATCCCCTCCATTACCATATGGGAATGTTCTTCGGGCTTTTATGCGGCGTTAAATCTTGAGGAAATTGTGTCACATTATGATGAACATTTATGGCAAAGTTGAGCATTTGCCCATAAATTTGTGAGCCTTGATGACGGCAGCCCGGGCTGCGAAGGAGTGGGCTCTGTGAGTGGGCCTAACGATGATGGAGTGGCTGCGGTAATTTGACAAGGCTAAAATCTTGGGAGAGCCGGATGAGATGGGTGGGCACCTGGAGGAGCATCACCTGACCGAGTAAAGCAATCAATAGTCAAATAAGCAGGCAGACATTGACCATTGCCCGCGGCTGGCAGCTACCAAAATAGACTGCAGATCAGCCTCGGATCTAGTGGGATTTGGGCTGAAATTCAATTGGGCAAACTGTGTTATTTCCTGCACAGCAAAAGCAAACACTCACTCAATTCCCTGTAAATTGAACAGCCAATTCTTCGGCCTGTAAATGCCAACTAAGTTGGCCTAACTGGTGCTTTAAGGGCATATCAATAGTTGCCCATAGTTACAGGCAGATATAAAAACAAACGGAGACGGAAGCTGAAATTAACTTTTGCCGGTCCCCAGGACTCGCTCGCCTTTCATTCGCCTTCTCGTGTTTCGTGCTCGCATTGGCAAACTTTTTTAATTAGCAAATCTTCCACTTGGTGTCATTAAAGTTCAAGCCGGAACGGCACAATGCAACTGCGGAGCATCAGCAGGCCAGGGCCGCTCCCCGCTCCGTTCCGTTCCGTTCCTCCAGTTAATTAATCAGCAATAAAATATGCTAACCGAATGACAGGGGGCGAAAGGCAGCAACAGCAGCAGGAGCAGCAGCTGACTCCGACACCACCTCAGACTATATATAAAGGCTATTACTATATATACCCCTTGGAGCAGGCAGATGTACGAACATGCGTGGCTTGTCGGAAATTTACTAATGAGCAAAGTTTGACTGTCAATAGCCCCAGAGTCGGGCCCCCCTGGCCCGTGCCCTGAGCTCACCCTTGTTAATTTATGTTCAGGTAACAAGAAAGGGAGTGCAGGAGACTCGGGCAAAGGTAGGGGGTGCCATCGCCGAGAACAACACACGCTCTCTCCTTGTCAGTATTTCAAGTTATTATCTTTTAATCAAAAGGCATCGTAAAAATGTATGAACTTTTTCGTGAGAGCCTCACACATATTTTATTTATTTACACTTCTTGGCACGCGCAATAATTCCCCAAGTATGTGGACCTACATCCAGAAAAAATGTCAAACAGGCTAAAAATATAACGTTGGCCCCAATGTTTCATAAGAAGAGTTCGGGTTAAAATTTTCCCTGAAGCGGAAACTTGTAGAAAGATGTAATTATAAAGTTTCGGATATCTTGATTGCAAGTTGCATCGAATTAAGTTGGAAGAGCTTCTCCTTGTATTAATTACCTATAAATTCTCGACAAACCACTTTCTCCCAGTGAGAGCTGCATTTGCTCATTAAAAAGAAGCCTAACACACACTCAGGCAGCAGGAGCCAAGTTAACGCTTGGTTGCCAATACGAAATGTTGCATAATTATGCGTGCTTCGGGTTTCTGGGTTAAGGGCAAACGGCCTGGTACCATGATCGTCTTCACTCCATTTATGCGGCAGCATTAGACCGACGACCTACTACGGGCGGCTTTCCATCGGGGAGGGGATGGAAAGCGGGGTTGGCTTATCAATTTGGATGCGTTGTTTAATTGTCGACACTCGTGTTGCCAAAACACGCAATTAAAGGGCGCAGCAGCAGCGGCAGCAACATTTGGCTAGGTGATAAACCAGCACTCATCGAGGGCTCGCTTTTATCGGCCGGCAGCCGGGGTTAAGGAGCTGCCTGCCAGGGAGGACTGTCGATGGGGGTGGGAAGGTCATGCCTCAGCTGCGACCGGGCACATAAATCTACTGCCTTAATTACGCGTCTCACATTGAAATGCGCCATTAATCACACTTCATCGATGCGATGGCCACATAAAACAACCAATTTCGAGGAGTGCGCAGGCAAAGGGCATTCCCCCGACCGCGATTCTTTCAGGTCCCTGATTCGACTCCGGGACCTACCATTTTCCGGCCAGCTCTTTACGAGTTCAAATTGCTTTTGCCTGCGTCCGTCGTCCAGTGAATAAACATTTTATTAGTTTTCATATTTCTGCCAGCGAGTGGATACAGCACACAGATAAATATTTCTGTAACATATTTTTAATATTTTTAATATCGTTTTTAATAGTACCCTTTTTCGGTCAGCTCTTTATGAATTCACGTTTGCCTGCGTCTGTCCAGTGAATTAACATTTTATTAGCATTTCTCATATATCTGCCAGCACACAGAAATATGTCTTTATCGATATTTTTAATATTAATTACATATATTTGAGATTTTGGAATTTTTTTAAGCGTAAATCAAACTGACATTTTATTAAAGAATCTTTGAAATTGCAATTTGTTTTCTGTGTACCCCGAAAAACAATCAGCACTTACTCATGTTCCGACATTTGCTTTTCTATTCACAGGATTCCGGACCGCCAATCCGCCGAAAAAAGGAATGCCATAAAAGGGCAAATAAACATGTAAAAGCACATTAAACGATGCTGCAGACTTGATCTGAGTGTGAGTCTGAGTCCGACGGACATGCATTCATTGGTGAATGTCTGGTGAAATGCTCTTTTTATGGGCGCAGAGTACATTGGCGCTTCATTAAAGCCAACGGCGGAAGCGGAAACGGAAATAGCCGCAACATTCTGTACTCCTTTTGCACTTCTCTGCGTTTCTTTGACACTCTGGTCAAATTGAAGTTCGCCACATAAATGACGAGACGTTCTCGCGTTTGGCACAACGCACCGCAAGCACAACAAAATGACAGCCATGCAGCTTTTATTAACAAGAACAACAAGGACAACAACAACAGCAGCAGCAGCCATGCAAAGGACATACTGGCAGGAGCAGCCCGACAACACACACCGAAAATCACGGACGAGATGCCCGGACAATGGGAAAGCGATTTGGGCCGTCGGCTTGGCGCTGGCCCTGCTTACTTGCCTGCAGCTGAAAGCAGTTTCCGCGGACGAGGAGTCGCAGGACTTTCAAAGGAACAGTGAGTACAAGCAACTGTATTACGTGCAATAACAATAACAGCTAACGATTGCCAGAAGCGGGAATCGCCGAAACCCAGTTACTCCGCCCGTAACGAGCTGGTGGTTTCCCCTCAAATTATTGAGGGGAAGTCTTGCTCGTAATGGTGCCCGCTTCTCGAAAGGAAATCCCGAGTCAGGCCAGGGGGACTGTTTAAAATTCAGGATTATATTCCCGAAATCGGGAATTTTTATTCATATCAAAATTTCACTGTGTGGGGTTTTGATTGTATAATGTTAAATTATGGATTTAGGATGTGGAATAAATGATTTATCTAAAGAGGCTATATGTAAACTTTAAAAACTTAAATATATCTGCCCAAATTTTCTTTTCGTTGAGTTACCTCACAGTTCACCTAAGTTAGCTTGCGACTCCAATGTAGATAGAATACTCCTGCTTTGATAAACAGCAGTACTTATCCTAAGAGAGGGCCAATCATGATGCAAGAGGTTCCTGAATCCAGATTATTTCGGTTCCCTTAAGCTTGAATTTCATTTTCTCCGGCTCCGGCCAACACCTGTTCACAATCCCACCAGTTTGCCGAGCTGACCACTTGATTTGATCATCCGAATGTAAATCCGGAGCAAACTATGCCAAGGGGTCATCGCATTTTCGCTCACGTCTGCACAAAGCGTCCATCTTGCTGGAGCATTTTGTGCAAACTTGCAAATCATGCGACGACTGCCAAAAATCCTTATCAATGTGCGTTAGATAAAACGTGCAGAAGTCTTATACTTTTCTTTCTTTTTTTTGCTTCTTAACTTGGCTTCCTTTTTTTGCTTTTGGCACATTTTTCAAAACGAACAGAAAACTTGCAAGCCATGGTGCGAGAGCGTCAGCACTTTTGGCCAAACAACTTTATAATTTGCGAGGTCGAGGATGTGTCGGGTCTGGCTTTCGATCCTGGCAGCGTCAGGGTGCCTGCTGCTCTTTACGAGCGTCTCCTCCGCCGGCTGGCTGTTGTGAGTAGTTTGGGGTACAGCTGGATGTGCAACCTTGGGGCAAATCTCATTTCCCCAAAGTCTGGCACACCGCCCCCGTCCCAGTGCCTCCAATGGGGGCCAGTCGACAAAAACAAATCATAATTCGGCATCGGCATCAGCATATTTTCCTTTTTGGGGTCGTCTGCGTGTCGGCTTCCTTTGTCGAACCGCCCGTCAGATCCCGGCGCTGCTGCTGGGGCCTTAAATTTATGACAGGATTTGCCGAAATCGAGACACATTTTCCAGTATTTTCTATTCCGCCGCTGTTTGTCGTCGAGCCCATCGATGCATGGGATTTTGTAGTAAATTGAATTTCGATGCCTGGATTTAGACATTTTCTGGCTAGGTCTCGAGCCAGGCGTCGTCATGCCCGTTTGGCTTTTGTCTGAGCATCCCGGCATTAAATTTAATTACGTTTGCCGCTTTATTAGCGGCAATCCTTAGCTGGCTTAGCTTCAGCTCTCAGCTCTCAGCCCGACATTTGCATGGCAATTGAAGGCGCTTTTCCCGGACTCTCGAGTGCGCTTCGGTTCGTGGGCTATTGATTCGGCAGAGGAATTTCGGCTTGTATCGGGACTTTTCCAGCACATTCGCCAAAAACACACAAAACACACAAACAAACAGTGGTGGTAACGCCTTAAGTGGAATCCGAATGTGCTGTGTATCGTTGGCACATAAACAACTCACACAGCACATCGCATCGCATGTCGGGGGGAGCCAGCCAGGAGATATGGCTTCCGTTTGTCACATGAATATTTTCATCATAATCGCCGCTATTTTTATGTTCCTCCTGACGCTACAGTCACAAATACAGTGAGGAAAAATGTCATTAAAAATTTCGGTTTAATAGCACTTTTAAATACCTTGCAACAAGCCTAGAAGAAGTCTTGATAATAATGTCTTCTTGGGCTCGACTTTATCTTAATATGTAAATATTCCTAGTTGGCGCATTATAGACAAGTAACATACTATTTTTTCTCTCTATGTACTGAAAGACTAGCGTTTGGTATTTAGTGGGTTTATTTGCCGACTGGTGTGTGTTGTATGCAAATCTCTTGCTCTGCTCCTGCTGCTTTTGCACTGGCCTTGGCTTTGCTTTGATGAGCAATCAACACGCTCGCAGGAAATATTCATATGCCAGTTTATATTGCGGAGCCACCACCACCCAAGGACAAGGGCGGGCGGTGGGCGTGGCGGTTTAGATCACAGGCGAGGAGGACGGCGTCACTAAGCGCACATTCGATTGCAATGAAAACATTCACAGCAGCACTCCAGCTCACTCTGCTGCACTCCACATTCCTCACTCGCCTCATCAGCGCATCGTTTGTGTTGTAAATTGATTTTTTGTTAATTTTTATGAACTTCAAAGGAAACGCGAAGCCAGAAGGGTGCACAGAGGAGCAGCACATGTGTGCACCACCATCTAGCATCCCGAGGAAGCGTGGAAAAATTTCACAAATATAAATTTCCATATATATTTTATTTATAAACACGCGCGCGCGCGTTCGCAGTGTCAAAACAGCGTCATAAGCGCTGCTGCAAGGCGGTCCGAATGGATGCCTCACCGAGGGGGGAAGCTGATGGGCAGGGGTGGGGCAGCAGCAGATGTAAGAGAAGCGCCACAAGTCAAGTGCAGCATCGGCGCTGGCAAATGAAAATTTCGTTGCATTCTGTATCTGTGAAGTTGCGACGCGTCGCACCGAGATGCAAAGTTCAATTTCACATGTGGAAAGTAACAGTGGAAAAAATGGGGGGCGCGAGCACAAAAATACAACGGAGGAAGCACATGTCACACAGCAGCGCGGCGTACGTGTGTGCGGTGGAAATGGGCAGGGAAATGGGGAAAGCAGGGGAAAACCCGGGCGGAAGGGGGGCCTGCGATGTACGAGCAACTGGCTTGACAGACGGCAGCGACACCAGAGTGGAAAATAAATGGATGCAGCGGGAAAACTGGAGGGCAGGCAGCCCTACGATAGATGGAATGCCAGGGAATATCTGGGAAGAAGAATGTCCAGACAAGTAAAACACTATGTATGGGCATGCAACTCAAGGTAGTAGCTCACCCGCCCCCACATAATCCGAATTCCAGTGATCCAGGTAGGTTTCCAAGTTCCTTGGATATTATTCAACCCAGTTAGAATTTTAGTTTTTATGCAGATATGTGTGAAAACTATGTAGCAAACACGAAATAAAATACAGAAAATCCAAAAATATAAATGCAAGAAATTAAATTGGGAAACTGGGAAAATGTATTTCCAACTTTGTTATTTAATTTATTCCCACAGACTTGTTTTCATTAAAGCTCGATTTACATAAAAGCAATATTAATTCTCCTTGCAAACATTTCTTAACTTTTTGGTGCTCCACAAACGAACAAAATCTCAGCAAGAAAATTTTCGATTTTAACTTTCTCTTTCGGGCAAAAACTATTTCCATTGTCCGTATTAATAATGGTTACCCAGAGCTACGTCTTCCTCCTTAAAGAGCCGAAAAGTAAGACATTTCGGATCGATATATGCCGACATTATATTGGGAGAAACTTTCCCTGAAACTACCAGTCATCGGCATTGTTCGCCTCAACAATGGCGAGGCGAGTGGTCCGAGATGGAGATAGAGACATGTGTAGTATCTGGATCTGAAGACAATGACAATTCCCGGGGAGCAGCGCTCCTGCCACTCCCCCGTTCCTTTCTCCTTTCTGCATGTTGTTCGCGCACATTTCCCATTTTCTTCGGTCTTAATTTTCTTTTGCACTCGCCATCGCATATCTCCCCCCCGGACACAGAGTGTTTCTCATAAATATTATTGCATTTTCGCATCTCCTGCTGTTGTTTATGAACTGCATTTTCCCCGCCACTCGGCCATGTGCTGGCATCCACTCCGCCCCACAGTCCACCGCCCACTTTTCCCGCCCCTGAAAAGCTTTCAGCCCGAGTTGATTCCGACACAACTCGAACAACTTGAACTGGCCGCAACAAAAGCGCTGGCAATGGCCACTTCCTGTTTAGCGCGAAATTTCAATTATGAGCAAACATGACCACGCCCCTCTCTCCCACTCTGTCCCTCTTACCAAAGAAATGTGCGGCAAAGGAGGTTGGGGAATAGATAAAGTAATATGCACAAGTTTCCGTTTTCTTTATTAAACAGAAGAAATCACTTTTGCCCCATTTTCATGGGCAGCGGGGCGAGCACTCCTGCAGCTGTTTCATTTCTGGTTGCGAAAACGAATTCTGTTTTTCCGGACGCACATAGAACGAAATTGGGATATTTCATAAGATCTCAAAAGGTATTCAAAGTTGTCAGAACAATATTAGCTCTATGACTATTTATCTTAATGGTTTTCCCATTCAAGAATTTTTATTTAAGCATTCATAGAAAAGAAAAGAATATAAACTAAATGAATTATATAAAAATATTTACGGCTTTTTAGGTAATTTAATAGTGCATTATTAAAATAACAATCCAGGCTCATATATTTATTATTCTTCTCGAATTACACCCCATTTCTCAATGTGTACCGATATGTGGGTGTTTTTCCCAGTTATAAGTTACTTCGCCCGCCGACTACTCAAACGTGACTGCCCAAAGTTTTTCAATAAACTTTAACAAGAAAACATTAAAAAGCCACAACGTTGGCGCATTTCCATTTCCCGGCGAGAAGTCAAAGCTTCAACTCCATAAACGCGGCAAATAGTTGTGTGAAAAGGCTGCCCGGATCCTCTTTGTGCGTTTCCCACCGACTTCGCATATAAATTTCAAATAAAAAGCAAATCTACGGAACTTCTTTCTGGCCAGCTTCGGTGTCAGCTGGTGCTCCTGCTGGTCCTGCTCCTACTCCTAGCTCCTTTCATCACCGTCCTTGGGTTCTGGCTATGATGATGCCACCCGCGAGGCTGCTGATGCGGCAGCAGAATGAAATAGATATCATTTTATGACTTTTTAACTTGTTTCTCTCGCTCGCGCTTCCCCTTTTAGCTGCCTTTAACAAGCGCAATAAATGCAACACTAAGCGTGAATGGGGGGAATATAAAGTATAAAATCGCATAAGATCTGGGATCTGGGATCTGGGAAGGGATCCACGGCACTTGCAGCTGCTGTTGGCCGGCTTTTATGGCCCGCAACTTCCCTTTTGTTGTTACGCGGTATTTTTAGCTGCTCAACGCATTTGCATTTTGCACTTGATTGAGTGCTCCCATTCCTAAACTCCCAAGTTCGCCTGATTTTCCGGGCTGTGAGTAATGCTTCCGTTAATCAGCGCGCCGTCACACCCCTTCTGGGCCAGCGCCCTTGTTTGTTAGTCAGCCGAAAGTCAAAAGGTGCAAATCAGTTAACATCAAGTCCTGCTCGTCGTAACTGGTACTCTCGCCACCATCGCTCGGCCCTTTGCACTTTGTCCCTTTGCCTTCCGCCTTCCGGTTCACTTCACTCCGAAATTAACCCTTCGGGGGCATGGGGTTCCGCTGCTTTCCTTTCCTTTCGTTTCGTTTGGTTCGTCAGTCATAAAAAATTCAATTTTATGAGCGCTTTTATTTGTCCACTCCACGGTTTGTCTGCCGAAATCGCAGCGGGAGGCCCCGGGGTTGAAGTTTGGTAGCTATAGTTACATTGAAGATTGCCACTTGAAAAATGGAAATGCACCGCAAGAGAACGCCAAATTGTTATTTGACTACATTTTATAGTTTTTTAAAGCTGGTAATTAACGTAAAAGCCTTTTTTGTTGGAAAATTGTATCAATTTTCGGTTGCTTTCTCATAATAAGTTATAAAAGAAGAGTGTTTTGGATTTATTCAATGAAAATGTTAATCATTTTTAATTTAAATGTAATTTTTGCTCAGTGGAAAATTTAACATTTTATAGAATGCGGAATAAAGCTCTTTATACCAAAAGAAAGTTCAAACTCAAAGTATAGAAAATGCTGTAGATAATCTTAAGTAAGCCCGAACTCCGAACCCGAACCTTTAATCTTAAACGCAGATAAAGGTTAAAGTGTCCTTCCGGCCACCTGCAATTGTGATCCAGTCCAGCGGTCCCCTGTCACGGTAATTCTCCCTAATCCCCAACCGATTAATATTGTATTGTGTCTGGTGAATCACGCCACCGCCTGGACACCCTTTCAGCAGCACAGTGCATCCTTAGGAACGGATCCAACGCTTGAGTGCTCACCTCTGAGTCCTTGCCGGTGGTGTGAGAATTTGTAATTTTTATCGCCGTCGGGCACGCGCTCCGTAGACCTTCGGGGGGCGGAATAGGTCTGGCCTTTGTTCAATGGGATCCAGAGTCAGAGAGGGTCCGGGGACTTATGTTTATGTTTGGACAACACGCCTTTATGATTTCTGTTTGATTGCCGCCGCCGACGAGGATGAGGATGACGATGACCGGCCACCAGTAAACGCCATTAGTCACACACTGCGGCAACCGAGGTGGCAGGGAATCGAAATGGGGCTTGTTCTGGCGTTCAAGTGGAAAATTGAATTTATCACTTGAACATGCCAAGCAAACGTTTGTTCGCGCTTTTTGTTTCGTACTTCTGGTTGATTTCCTTCTCGCTAATTTCGATTTCGAAAAAAAAACGGGAAACGGGGCAAATCTATGTGAGACACGTAATCAACTCGTTTGTGAATGCTTAACAACGACCCTGGGACACACCCACCACCCACATGCCTTGGCCTGTCTTTTATTTTGCAACATTTTCCACTTGGCGGCCCTTTTGGGAGCCCATTACCATTCCGATTCCCATTCCCTTTCCCTCTGGCAGCCATTTGTTCGTCTCGTTTGGCTTTGTTTTGGCCAACCCTTTGACTTTAAGCGTTAATTGAAAATTAGTAAGGGGGGCGTGGCCCTTTGACGGAAGTGGGCGTGTCCCCGGCTGACTGACTGACTGGACTGGACTGCAATTTTAGGTAATTTGCATTTTTATTAAATTTTAATTTACCGGCAGTTCAGCTGCCGCTCGGCAAGCCGTGTGCCGCGGTGATTAGTCGTTGGATTTGCATAAAACGCTGCCATAAATTGTTGCAAATTGAAAATAACAAAAATGGCAGCAGCAGCAGCAACAGCAACAACATTGGGCGGAGCAACTGCCATAAATTGCATTGGCCGGAGTAAATAAATTAGAACGAATTACATTTGCTGCATTTTAAGCTTGGCATTGCCATTCGGGCTTCCATTTCCCAGCTCGCCAGTTGCGGTCGGTCGAGCTTTTATTTATCGCCAGCGACCCATAAATTTGGCCAGTTTGTCAGCTGTGTTCTTTAATTAAAACAAAAATTATCTAAATAATAGCCAAGCCAAGCCAGCTTGTGTTTCAGTTCTCACCGAGAGATCGAGTTGCATAAATATGCAGATACGTGCGTAAATTTCGGGGTCCTGACTCACCAAGGGCAAGGCGGCGGCGAGTCATGAAATAAACTCTATCGGAATCGCACTTGTAAATCTAAACGCACAGATACTCTCGCTCACACACACACATGCAATTCTGCTGTGGCCCATAAGTATGCAATGCTGCGCATAAAACACAAGTACACACAACTTGTTTTTGTTGCCTGCCCGGCAATGTCCTGCGGTGGGGAAGCGGGAAAGGGTCCTGCTGGTCGTAAATTTACATATTTTGCATATAAATAAAACGGATTTTGTCGCCGGCGAAGCCAGCGCTGAAATGTCACAGCATAAAATGGCGAAAGAAGCGCCAAATAAATACAAAATAAAATAGCTACAAAATGGCCAAAAAAGTAAAGAAAAAGAGCGCAATAGTTGGGCGAGCAGCCAAAGGCCAGGGAGTCGCGTCTGCCTCTAAGGTGTGCCCCTTGCCCCCTGATCCCCTATTTGCCCCCTCTCCTCCTGCCCCTCTGCCCCTTTGCCACTCCCTGCACCCATCACAGTGTTGCCAAGTAAGCAAATTGAGTGCGCCACGTCTGAGTTATGGCAGTCTGCCGAAGCTGATACAAAATAGCACCAGCAGTGATAGCGAAGGCTTCCGAGACGGCTCCTTGGGCGTGGCCATAAACTAGATGCCATGCACAGCGAAAAAATACAATGAACATTAGTCATTGATTATTTCTTTTCTACGAAAAATGCAAAATTGCAGCTTTAAAAAGAAATCACAAAACTAAAAGAGTGTTTTGATCTTGTTTGGTTTATGTTGTTGGCTTAATTGCACTTGAACACAATTGTTTTTTATTCAATTTTGTTCAAGGGAAATTAAGCAACTTAAAACAAATGGCACTAATCAAGAAATTAAGTAAAAAATAAAATACCCCTGCACATGGCTGCTTTATTTCAAGGAAAGGTAAAGATGCTGAATGTCCAGATTTTAGCAAAATCTTCAGAAGTTTTCTGTATAGCTTTTAAAGACTAAGAATAGAATAATTTCGCACATTGCTACCTTGGCTCCAGATATGAGCTTTTCGCGTGAAAAAATCAAAAGAGCCTAAGCAGATCCAATTTAATAATGACGTTATGGAAATCCACCATCAATCTTTTAAGACATAAAATATAAATCATTTGATATTGAACAGAACAAGATTATTTTTAAAGTGATTCATTTTATGGGCAAATCCAATGCTCGATGCTAATGCAGAGATGATATCTCAGGGCCTTTTCTCGCCCTGTATCATATATTTGATATACGGACGATAGGGGTTTATGTCCCTTAAGCAGCGGGCAAATGTGTCGAGGTCTATGGCCACTTGAGCCTGGAATTGAACTCGTTGCTGATTTGGTTTATGGCTCCAGAAATTGAAAGGCCCAAGTGTCAAATGCACACACAGGCTCACAGCCAGGGGGAACGGGAGAAAGTGGATGCTCTAATGTGTGTTTGTTTTGCTTTCACAAAACGGTTTGTCGAGGAGGGACTTTGAAGGGGAAGGACTGAGGACTGAGCAGCACTAAATCATCTAATGCCCCAGCTCATTAGCAATCAATGCACAGCAGCAAACGGCATCGGCGGAGGTTGCAAAGGGCTGCCAACACTTCACACTTCAATGGAGCTGTTCCTTTGAGGCGCAGGCATAATGGCGCTAAATACACACACACACACACACACACACACACACACGCTCCTAGGAAACTGTTAGGGAGCGGCCAGAGTGGGGGGTTAGGGGGTAGAGGAACGATTAACAAGCAAATTAGCATGAAATTATTTCAAAACAGGCGCACACAGTAAATAAATCAATTAGCTGAACAACAAAAAAGGAGCAATCAGCGGCAGCAAGTGTCGAGTTGATGTCTTTGTCTTTGCTTTTGTTTTTGCTTTTCTTATTATTGTTGCTGCTGCCAAGGAGGTCGCGACAGCTGGCTCATTGGTAAACAAAAGCGAACAATTAAAAGCTTTTCCAGCATATGCACAACACATTGTGTGGGCCGAAAATTGGGCCAAAGTGCAAGAAAACGGCGATGAGCGTTCCCATGAACTCGGCTATCTGCAGCTGCACTGCGAGAAATGAGAGTATATCCGTTGCTTGGGCAGTCTTTCTGATCTTAGTACTCTAAATACCAAATATTCAGTACATTTTATCATTAATTCAACCATAAAAGAGATCAATTTAGAAGGCTATCCTTGTAATATTATAGAATACTTTTATACTACTCTTTCCTTTATATTTTCTAGATTTCCAGCTGATGCAAGAGTTTTCTCTCTCTGCCCCCACTTGTCATGTGGGGGGTGTTCGAAAGTTGCGCTTGATGGCAAACGCAGATGCAGATACAAAGATACGCAGCTACTCAGCGGCAGCTGCACTCGCCCCGTCACATTATTTTAATTATTTGTTTATGCAAGGCAAACAAACTTGCAGTCGGCACTTGTCTTGTCTTGTTGCTGTTCCTGCTTCTGCTTCGAAGCATGAAGCATGGATCGTCGTTAAAAGTTACGAGCTCTTCGGTTCCAAGAAGCGATTGGCGGCCGAAAACAAAGCCAGGGCGCCTAATTAGCCTTCGGCGTCATGCGAATTTGTCAAATTAAGCGGCTGCCGCGCCGCTTCAGCTCCAATGAGTCAGCTGTTCGGCATGCCAGTGTCAAAATTAACGGCCCCGAAAATGTGCAGGCAATTATCATGCCCAGCTGGCAGCCATGGAATATCGCAGGGCGCGCCAAGAAATTAAAATGGCAAAATCTGCGAGGACGAACAGGATTTTGGCAGGCAGAAAGACAGGCAGCAGGCGGCAGTCGACAGTCGGTCGTCGGCCGTCGGCAGACATGCAGGATGCGCGGCGCCAGTGGCAGCAACATCTGCAGAAGCAGCAACACCAGCAACACCGACCAAATAAAATTAAAAGTCACCACCAACGCCCAGCTGGGGCTGGAGCTGGGACTGGGGGAGAGAAGGCGAGGACAGCTCTGCTGAAGCGACACTGATTAAAAAATTGTTTGACAAGAAATCAGCGCGACATTTGTCCAACTGGAGAGTGTAAAATGGAGCTGGGACTCTGGGATTCTGTGAGCTCGTATAGCTCGCAGCTCGCAGCTCGCAGTTCGCAGACTGTCGCCTGTTGACTGCCGCTGGTAGCCGAAAATGAGAGTGGAAAACAAAACTGAAGTGTCGCTGGTAATTCGGCGTAAATTTAATTGTCAGCTGTAATTAAATTGATTTTCGCTCCGGTAGCCGAACTGCTGACTGGAGGCATTGCACGAATGACTGCCGTGCGTTGGCCCGGAGTGGCGCCCAATCAGCCTCAATTTTCGCGTCTTCTCTTTTCCCCAACTCTGGCGCTGGCTGGAAAAAAGGCGCTTTTCTCGCTCGATTTTTCTTTTTCACAAAATTTGATTTATTTAAATCGGAATTACTGGGCTCTCCACGGCAAACATTTACGCATTTCTCTTTCTGTCCAAATCCAAATATGTCCCTGGGCCCCCGGGTATCCCCGAAAGCAGCATAAAAATACATATACATTCATATATTTTTTGGTGCGTGGGCAAAGAAATTAAATTGCATTAAAAACACATAAAAATATTTTGGGCCAACGCTCGTGTCAGGGGGAAATTTTTGGTAGCGACAACAAAGCAATCGAAGTGTATACTATATACTACTATATAGTGTAAATATGTGTATAGGCCTGGGTTCTATATTTGTTGTACCTACCTCAGTGGCGTGAGTCAAGGGGGGCCTGAATTGGAATTGAATATGAGCTATATTTTAATATCTAAATAACTTATTTTGGAAACTAACTTAATAAAAAAAATAGTTATTATTTTACTTTACGACCAGTTAAACTAATTACTGCTTGAGTTAGTCAAACAATAAAATATTCCTTTTTTAATTAAAGTTTCATTATAATTTGATTCAGTCTTTGGAATTATTTAACTGAAACATGGACTCCCGAGAACATTTTGTATTTATTTTGAAATCCCCTTTACCTAACCCCTTACTAAGCCCCTGACCTTTTAGTGCGTATATCTACGTGTGTGCCGATGCCAGAGGGCTGGTGTGCTGTGTCGGAAAACTGGCACAAATTCAAAAATGATTTTTACGCAATTTTACGACAACTTGAAAAAGAACAGAACTATAAATAAATTGCCCCTTGGGTTGGGTGGCACTATTTGTAGCCGGTATTTGTGAGTTACTTTCGCTTTTGTGTTGGTTTTGGTGTTGGTGGTGCTGCTGCTGCCTGTGACATGAGTCACAAAAGGGAGGCAGTCGCTGTCGCATGTTTACCTACGAAATTTGCCTTGTGCATTTTAATTGAAAATAATAAACACGCGTGTAAATAATGTGCCATGCCCCTGTCAGACCCACAGCGCAGCCTGTTAGCCAGGACTCGCCGTCGGGTGTTGTGCCAGTTTTGAGGTTGCTGGTCGCGCAGCTTCTGCTGCTGCTCCTGTCTGCAGCCAAGCGAGCTGTGTCCTGTCGTGTCCTGTGAATGTGCCTGGTCTCCTCTTGAAAACCTCCAGCTGGATGTACAGCGACGGGTCGTGTTGCGCAGCATGTGTTGCATGTTGCTGCTGCAACAGCTACAGCAACAGCAGCAGCAGCACAGCGGCAATGCCTGTTGTTGTTGCTGCTGCTGCTGATGCTGTGTCGGCGAAAAATATTCTGCAGCAAGTCGTGGCCATATTTTACTTTTTAAATGCTGTGCGGCTGCTTTGTGTGCCATTGCTGGCATTTTAATTTATTTGCTCATTTTCACCATTTCCCAGTTTCAGTTCTCAGAGTTTGCACTTCTTTTCGGACCTTGCCGAGGACCTAGTCGCAATGGTTTTTTCATTAAAGGCAACACGTATCTCACAGGGATCGAGTGGGAAACAGCAATTAAGCTTAGTATTCAAATCCCTTAAGTTGCTGCTTGGGGTCCCCGGGAAGTGTATTTGGCCATCGTCCTGGCTTCTGGCCCTTTATTTTTACATTTGGCCCGAAATTAAAAGCGCATAAATTTGTATAATTCATGGACATGTGGACCAGCTGCTGCTGCAATGGGGCGTGGTCCCCATACTTCGCACCCGGAGGCCTTTGTTAGTGTTTCGTGTAATTGAAATCAAGTAATTTACGCGCCATTAGAGCGACCTGTCGAACCCCTCGGTGGCCGGGACAGGGCGGCAATGCAATTAACATAATATAAAATTGCAATTTGCGACGGTCGAGTTGCTTATTTGTATTTTGCTGTTTGCTGTAATTGCGGTGGCTTGAAATTTTAATACGCTGCAAGTGGCATTCAATCAATTGCAATTAAAAAACAGCATAAACAAATAAATATTTAAGCGCACATTCTGGGACGGGCCATAAATCAAGTAAATCAGCTTACAGCAGCATCGACCGATGCCGCAACTAGCTAATTAGCCCATTAATAATGCATTTCCTTGCATTTTCCCATACAATCCCATTCAGTATAATAGGATTTCCAGTTTAGAGCGCTGAAGTACGCCCATTCGCCCTCAATTTAGTGTGCTGTTTAAATGCTCCTTGGCCAGACGGCCAAGTTAAGTCCCCGAAGCCACAAAAGCCCGGGCCCGCAAGCCAAGCAACAGTTGCGAGGAGAACGAAAGAGCACCGAGAAAAAGCTGGAAAAAAACAGCCACGTAATGGCCGACAACAAGGACAACAAAGCGCTGACTGGAATATTTTTCGTATTTTATTATTAAATCACGTAGCCAGTGCAATACGGCGTCCAAAATGACAGCGAACGCATTTTAATTGAAAGCAAAGGCAGCGCCGAGAAGGTCGACTCCGGAGTCCGCACTCCGGGATCGTTTCTAGAAAAAATCCAAAGCCAAGTCGAGCCGATGATGGGGCACAAGCACACGACGCTTGGCCAAATGGTGGGCGGATGGACGGTGGACTGCGGGTTCGGGTTCGGGATCAGGGACTCAACGCCGAGTGAGTCGCGCTTCTGCGAGAGACTTTGGCCGGGAAGTTTTCTAATTGAAAATGGCGTCGCAAAATTTAATTTGAAAACTTTCACTGCCAGGCCAGGCCAGGCCACGCCAGGCGATGCTGCTGACCCACAACGACATCGACAACGACTTGCCAGATTTGTGAAAAATCCCCAGCTGAACGGGACTAAAAGGCTCGCACATATTCTGGGCGTGGAGCCAGCTCTGGTCAGCAGCTGCACGCAAAGAAAATCATCTTAAATTATGATGGATTGGTCATAAACATGGTCATCATTTAAAGATACATTTGATGTGGGTTTAATGGCAAGAGTCAATAATGTTGCAGACTTTGAAATCAGAAATATTTGCTCGACTAAAATATACATTTACCTTAAATGTATGTTAATTATTATTTGATGCAGTTGAAGTGGTAGCTTCTAGAGTCAAAAAACACCCCTATTTTCCCGCTGTGTACTTCAGCTCACACTTGTTATTAATAAGCCTGTGAAGGAATGTTGGGGAACATTTCAGTTTGGGGCCCGCCAAGAAATATTTCGCCTAATTGAATCGCCTGGCGCGAACATTTGTTGCTCGACTTCGCTGGCGCCATGAATTCGCACACTTTGCGACACTCGCACCAAAAAACATTTAGTCTTTAAATAATTTTTGGCCAGCTTTTCCTTTATGGTCTCTGTGCCGGGGGCATCTTAATTTCCACAGTTCTTCTCTCTTACGTTCCCGAAACGTAACGAAACGAAGTAATGCAAACAAAGAGCTCTCTGTGCAGAGCCCCAGAGTTTTTTGGCTTTATTTGCCCCCAAAGATGGCGGCAACCGGAAGTGCACACGCAGACACACACACGCACTCTCATTCGCAATGGCAGAGGCAGCGGCAGCGGCACAAAGGAGCGCTGGGGCAAAGTCAAAGGCTGGAACTAAGGAAAACAAAACATTCTGGCATTTCTAATTATAAGTAAATATTCATACTCACATATCCCAGCCAGCACGGTCCGGAGTGGAGCACTTTAAAAGTTATTTACACGCACACATACACGCTCTCTGAATGGCGGTGGGGCAAGCATGTTAGGCAGCCCGTAATGCATGCTAAAAAGTGTGAGAAAGTACATTAGGGTCACTGACGACTTTGACTGTGCTACAAAAGGGCGTGGCGGGAGGCGTGACCCGGAGAAGAGGAGCCACACGAGCTGGAGCAATGGCAACCACTTTCGCTCTCAACTTGCTACATTTTGTGGCGAGTGTGTGTTTGCCATAATGTACAATTTAAATGTAAACAATTTGGCCCAACGCGGCAAAGGCAGCCGTGGCATAAAAAGCAGAAAACGGGCAGGCTGGGCCGGGTCCTGGTGCAGGGAGAATGGAAAAGCAAAGTCCGGCATGAGTCGGAATAAAATATTTAAGAAGCGGCAGCAGCAGCAGCATCGAACAGTTGCTTCATCCGTGCTCGTGTGTGTGTACATGGGCTGGGCTTATGTAGCATCTGCTGCTGTTAGTGCTGCTGCTGCCGCCGTTCTGAATAGTGAAACTCAAATATTTATCTTGGCAATTGCCTGTAATTTGGTTTAGTTCCGACTTGCCACCGTTCTAAATAAACTTTTCATTAGCAGCCATGAAAGCAGCTCAAACAGACGCACACTGCGAAAGGGCTAAGAACCCAGTTAGCACGCATTTATGCCGAGCTCTCGTCTCCCTCGCCCTGATTTCAGTTAATTAACTAACTTATATTTTGCGTAATTGACTTTTATGTGCGTTTGGCAAACGTTTCAATCAAACCCTAAAGCCGCACCACCCATATGAAATGCGAGATCCACCAAGAAGACAAAGCCGCAACCGCAGCAAAAACCGCACTGCGCATACAGTGCGTATGGGTAATGTGTAATGTGTCAACCCCGATGGCCCGATCCCAATAGCGAATTCCTGGCCATCCCCCAACACTTTCGCTTTAAATATCAATTGAATAGAACCATTTGGCCAACGTGTTCTTTTGTTGTTTAGCTTTTTATAAAAGCACACACAAATATTCGCACTTATTGAACGATTGCCAAATTTTTTATCCACTGTTTTCGTTACCATTGTTATTGGTTTAGCTGCTGTTTACAATGACACGGCACACTTAACGGGCAGACTGTGAGTCTAAGTTTATTTAGCGAAGCGCTCTGTTGATTTTCTATTATTGTTTTTGCAACACGTTCCGCTTGCCATGGGTTTATTTTGCCCCAGAGTTCATTAAACTATTGGACGGCAGCCAGCGTTCGCTTGAAATAAGTGCCGCGAAAAAATCAATTAAATGTATCTGCTCTTGTTCTGTGTGCTCATCCGAAAAAATCTTTAACGCAGCGAACGCGGGCGTATCCTTAAAGAGCCGCAAAAGCCTCCCACCGCTGCATTATTAATGCAACGTTGTCTTGAGGCTGTGTCCTTGCGGGGATCCGAGGACTTCGGCTGCTCCTGCTGCCTCGCGGCCTAGCCAAATGGGGCACGAAAGGCTGGCGGGTGCTCTTGGTTTATGCATGCAAAGTTACACGCTGCGTATGCGCCATTTCCACAGTAAACTTAAAGCTTTAAGGGTTTGGGGAAATGGAGAAAGCCGAAAATAAAATCTGCTACATATGTGAGCCCCCAAAGAAAGCAAGTTCCCAGAATTAAAATGTGAGGGTAAGAATTTATGCAAAATACAAGTTAATATTCTCAACCCACATCTTCCCATTACTTGAGTTATAAATGTTTATTCATTAGAAACTAATTGTTATTGCTTAAAAGTAGAAGAAGAACACCATAAGCAGAAGGAATTTTAAATTTCCCAAAGCTTTTAATAAGCATTAATCGATTAAGAAGAGCCTGTCAATACTCAACATTTTAAGAGCTGAACATAGAAAATTATAGAATAAAATCCACTTCATATGAGAAAGAGAAAACAGAGTAAATGAAACTTTTCAGTTCTGGAAACATCTTAATTATGTGAAAGCTTCTCCAAATGCATTTCCCCCATTTTCACTTAATTTAGAAACGCATTCGGGAAAACACACGCTCTCGAGTTCCTGTCGGGCATTGTCTTAATTGGAATCATAAAACAGCCATAAGCACTCAGCGCATTCGATGGAAATTAATTGATCCATCTTGGGAGCCTGTCAAATGCACCGATGCACACACGATGGCCTACCCAGAAACTCCCTCGTGCAGTGAAAATCCCAATTGAATTGAGATGCTCTTGGAGCGACCTCGTTCATCCATCTCCCCGCCGGCGTGCAGCCACCGTCCTTGGGTTAAGTAAATTACACGGGCGGCTAAAAATAACCAGAAATAATGCGATGTGTCAAAACAAAACATCAAAAACGAGGGAGGGCCGCAGCGCAGGTAAGCATCGGAGAGCAGCGCCTTGGGCAGTGAGCACTTCAAAGACGAGGAATTCGTCGCCGGGCTGCCAATAGGGGAATTGAATGCGAGCATAAATCATTAAGAACGGGCAGAAGATTGCCGCTAACAACTGGGCAAATGCCAGAGGCAATTATAAATAGATCGGGACTCGCGAGAGCACATCAAAGTTCCCCCATCACCCGGGACACTGTTTAATTGGTCAGGCGGAGGTTGGGGTCGGAGTCGTTGTGGGAGTCGGAGTCGGAGTCACTGCATCTTCCATGCGGGGGCAACCACATGCGTGCCACATAGCTTAAACCCCACCATTTGCCTCGTATATCCGGGCCCATTCATAAGGATTTACGGCTAGGTGTCGCCTTCCCGTTTTGGCCACATATTTGCTCAGCCTGCCGCAAGCCAAAGCGTTGACAAATTGCAGTGGCAGCGGCAGCAGCAGCAGCGGCAGCCGGAAAAGCAGCAGAGGCAGCCATATTTGCCATTTTGCTCAAGTTGTCAGCGAGTACGCGCCGGCAAGTATGCAACGGCGCATAACAAATGGACAAGAGTTTGGGTTTGCGGCCGAACGAGCAAGGATTAGAGAGGGAACTTCAATAATTTGCTAATATTTTTGCAGCACACGCGCATGCATATAAATTCTTGTTTTCCTCTAATCCTGCCCGGGAAATTCCACTGGAGCTGAAAACATTTCGACATCAAAGAGCGACGAAAACACCAGCACAAATAAATTTTTTTGCCTCTCTTTTTTTGCGCTGCCAAGCTGAGTGTCGCCTGAAATTAAGCCACAAAAAAAAACTGAAAAGATCGAAAATCGGATGCAGGGGATTTCCACTTAAATTGCATTAAATTTTTTAAATGCTCTTGTTGCTTTAAGGAGCCAGATAACGAGGCCAACGCAAAAAAAAAAGAAAGCGACAGCCGCATTATTGTACACCGCCGGACTCGGCTAAGGTGGAGCAAAAATAAAAGAAGCCGCTCAGGCGGAAACAATGTGGAAATTTTACAGGTTGCCCTGTCAAATAAAATAACACAAAACATGGGCCCAACAACACGAATTCACAAGAAATCATTTTTTGTTAAATGGAAAGGAGGAAGAGAAACCGACAAGGACCAAAAAGAAACATCAAGCTCGACAACGGCAAACGACGTTGGTGACGACAACCGGCAAACGGAAGCAGAGCCAGGGCAATGACAACATTGACAACAACACGGGGACAGGGGACAGGGGACATGGGACAGGATGGAAGTTGGGGTGGGTGGGAGTTTTTTGGGGTGGCAGCAAAAGTGGCAGGTGGGCGAGGCTGCCGCGAACAGCAGTCGGAAGCTTTGTGTTAAAATAACAAACAATCAGCCGAATCATGCAGGAAGTGCAAATAACAAATAAATATATCGCACAGCGAGGTATTTGCTGCCGGATCAGGTTCGATTGCTGGCGCGTCAGTTCTCAACAAAGTGCCAATAAAGTGCAAGAAATGCCGCACACAGAAAGAAACCAGAAATCAAGAAATTTTATGGGTCACCAGGGTACATAAAAGTGTGGAATTAAGATGGATTACTCCTTATTTATAGTTCTATTCTATTCTTACCTTCAACTACATATTCTCGTTTCCTCTTTACTTTTTATTTAATTGTAAACATCCGATTTTCCCACACTGCATTTAAATAATACAAATTCTATTCGTTTTTTTTACACTCGCAGTACCCGCTCGATTGGTTTGGGCCGCTCTGGGCAAGACTGTGGAGCTGCCCTGCGACTTGACGCCGCCCACGGCGCAGGATTCGGTGAAGCTGCTGCTCTGGTTCAAGGACACCACGGGCATTCCCCTGTACAGGTGAGTGAAACTACTTCTTTTTTCTCTCTCCCGAGGCTATTGGTGCGTAATCATCCGCTCTGCAAGCCTGCCAGTCAGGCATCCATCCATCTATCCTTCCATCCAGCCGCTCGTCCATCCATCAGGAGCGTGAAATAATCGTCAACATCCCGATTCTTACACTCTACGTGCGCGTTTTGCTCCTGTTCTTTTTTGGCTTATTTCCGGCAGCTGCCACATGCGTACATGTGTGGATGTTTTGGGGCAAGGATGCGCCCGTCATAATCCACTTTGTTATAATAAATGTAAAGCACATCCGATTACGGCTGTCGTTGCTAAAGTGTAGCAAATTTTCACGCACACTCGCACGGACCCGAACGCGCGAGGCGAGGACCCTTTGGTCCCTCTCACACAAGCATTTTTATAAATTTGTGCTGATAAATTTTCAATATAAATTGTGGCAGCCGCCGTGTGCCCTGCATGCCAAGTGCCAAGGGAATGCCTTCCGACTTTGCGTGCCGCAACCCGGAGCACTCATTAGAAGGGGTCTACACAACGGGTGGACGACGGCCTCTGCCGAGGAACTGGCTAGGGACTACGAAAGGATCTATGTCAGCCGTGCGCCGTGCACGTGAAGTGGTCGGCACTCGATAATCATAAGCAGGAAAATGCAGCAGGGGCCGCGGAGCCCTGAAATAAACAGAGTAATTTACTAAAACAGCAACAAATTACTGCAATTTGCGCAAAGCTGCCAAAGTCGCGAACCAGGGGGGAGAGCGTCGACTGCCGGAGGTACTGCACGCAGACAAGCGGCGAACAAGGACTCGGCGGCACTAAACTCCTCTCCTGGCTCATGGTGTGCAAATTGAGCGTCATTTTTTATGAACGTAAATTATGCGAGGGCTGAGGGGAGTTTCCCCGCAGTGTCGGCAAACTTATGCTCGCCGCATATGTTTATTTATGACATCTAATAATCGCTACACGCTGCCACGCCCCCTCGCTTACGCGTACTTATGACTTCTCCTCCATTACTCTTAACCGTTGCAGCCTGGACTCGCGGGGCGGAAACGTGAAGGTGGCGCCACATGCGGCCATAGCTAGCGATCTGGGGCAGCGCCTGTTCTTCAGCATCGGCGATAATCCCAAGGATTCGCGCCTGCAGATCAACGACGTAAAGCCGGAGGACGGCGGCGTCTACCGATGTCGCGTCGACTTCTTCAATTCCCCGACGAGAAACTTCAGGCATAACCTGACCTTAGTTGGTGAGTAATAGCCGAGTTGATGGATTTTAAAGGATAATGAATGACACTTTCTGTAATGACTAATTTGAATTCACTTTCTTGCAGTGCCCCCCGATGAGCCGCGCATCTTCGATGCCCAAGGCAAGGAGATTGCCCAGATGGCAGGACCCTTCCGCGAAGGCTACGAGCTCTTCCTCTGCTGTCAGGTGAAAGGAGGTGAGTTCCACACCTTTCTTATTAACCTAAATATATTTTTTAAATGAAAAGAAAATAAATAATCTTGGCTCTCAAATTCGTTGTCACTTTCTGACAGCCGTATAGTTTTCGTCCTGTGCTTTTAAGCCCGCTCCGTGCGGCAGTTTGACCCAGTTATAAGTGTCCTGCGTGCTGGCCTGTTTGTCAGTGCCACTGCAACCGCAGTACGACACATTATTTACCATTGCACTCGTGAGTGTCAATTGCAGGCAACAAGGATGCTCTATCCTGCCGCACCACAGACCTGCGATTGCCACTTGCTAGTCACCACTCACATCGGGCTGAGAGGCCCGCATTGAAGCTATTACTCATAGTGACTCCTTGTGCCTTTCATTGTCATTCCAGGACGCCCGCCGCCGAAGGTCACCTGGTGGCGCGACAACACCGAGCTAATCGGCACCAGTCACTCCTCCGTGGAGGAGGGCGCCACCGTGATGGTGAATCAGCTGCTGATTGGAACCACAACGCGCGACTTCTATGGCGCACGCATCGAATGCCGGGCTGGGGGCACGCGACTGGTGGAACCGGTCCGCAAGGATGTCACCGTGCAGGTTCACTGTAAGTCCACCATTAAATACTTGTATATATATTTATCGTTTGTGCAGCCAACTGACTTGCAAAAAGTGCTCTCCTGCTAATAATTGAGTCAGGAAACTATTTGCTGATTAGATTATACTTGTTAACAAACAATTTATACAGCTTTAACAAGTTTTCAGAACTCGTAGAAATGTATTACTTAATTTGGGTAAATTGCTGTAAAATGTGAGACAGACACTGATTGATTATTAGCTTATTGGTTCAGGGATGACTTGCAAAAACAATAAACAAGTCTGGAAAATAAAAGTTTAGTTTAGTTTAGTTAGTAGTTGCAAAAAAGTTGAAACTTTGTTGAACATATTTATAAAGCAACATTGTTCGAAGCTACCTTTAATTAACATTTTTACAGGTTTTCAAACTTTACTTAAAAAAAATGAATATGTGGCAACTAGTTAGGAATAACTTTATTATTTCCTATAATTACTCTGAGAAAAATATTGATTTCATGAAATTAATTTGTTTTGTTGATAAAAACCTTTTCCCCTTGCCAGTAAAACCTGTTCGTGTGAAGATCATGACGCCCAACGATCTTTTGACGGCTGGACAGCCCATTCCCATTCGCTGCGAGTCCTGGGGCTCGTATCCTGCAGCCAAGATCACCTGGCTGCTCGACGGCGAGCCCATTCGCAACGCCGAGGTCACCGTGCACAGTGACAAGGAGGTGAGTACAAAGCGGGTCCTGGTCCTGGTCCTGGCCAAAGTGCCCGAAATTGTTGCACTATTTTGCGGGGGCAGGAAAAAGTTTTATTCTTGTCCGCCATTCCCAGGACAAGGCAACTTTGTGCCGGAAAATTTGCTTGCAGCGTTTGACATTTGATAGCTGGCCCCAGTGCAGCCACATATACATAAATACAAGGATATATATATATTTATATAGAGAGAGAGGAAGAGAGAAAGCGCTGTGCAGCGCTTAATAGCTCAGGCAGAGGCGACCGCTGGGTGACCCTAAAAGCGAGCAGGGCGAACTTTTCCAGCAGCCAGCAGCAAAGCGGGTGAATCCGGAGGAGCAGGATGCCGGCAGACAAGTTGACTCTTAGCCAGCTCCTCTACGGAAGGGAACCCTTGGCCCCTTTTGATGAACTGCACTGGAGAAAAGTTTTGCCCAAGCTGCACAAATTTGCACTCTTTGGACGGCCATTGATTCGGCTAATGTGCGAATTTTTATTTGAATTTATGTAGCTGGACCCCAACTACTATTTGTTAGCAAATGGAAGCCATTCCTTTCACTCCAGCTTGCATTTATCAGGTCGCCGGATTCTGGAGGACTCTGACGATGCGGCTGGCTCAGTTTTCGGCATCCATTAGTTCTTCCTCGAGCTACTGTCTTTTTCGCTTTCTAATTATGCCATGTAAACGGATAGATGCTGCCAAACGTCGCCGGGCATTAGTCCGCTCGTGCATAACCAACCGACTGTCCTTCGATTCGGGGGTCAGTACTCCACACACACACACACACACGGACTTAGGAAAGAGGAAAAGCCGGAAAAGCCAACGCTTGTTATTTTGCAGGGCCTGGCTTCGATTGTTGCCAAAACGTGGCTCGACTTTGGTTTTCGGTTCTCTGGCTAACGTCGTAACCTAATACCCGGCCTGCTCTGCTCCTCCACATTGCCAGCCAGGGCTGAAGCTGCTTCTGCTGGTGCTGAAGTCGAAGCTAGTTGCAGGACGATGGTTCACAAGGACAGGGCTTAGCTCGAAATTCGACTCATTATTTTCAGAGACCGAGCTGGGGAATGCAACTCGAGAGGCCAGGGCAGGCGCACACCCTGTGCTAACGAAAGCGAGTGGGCATGCAGCATCCCGTTGAAGAGGAAAATATTTCAACAAAATATCAATATATCATATTTACATGGCATTATGCCAATTATAGTGCTGCAACAGCAAGGAATATAAAGTCATAAAAAGAAGAAAATATATCACTCCAAACGCAAATGTATCCTATTAGTTCTACTTATTGTTTCTTTCAAAAATAAAACTTGAAATTCTAAACTCGTTCAGCTAATAACCCTTCTCTTTTCTTTCCCTTTCTTTCATGCAGGATGGCAATATCACCACGAGCATCCTGACACTGAAGGTGACATCGGAGAACGATAATGCGGAGCTGACGTGTCGCGCCACGAATCCTTGGTTCTCGGGTGGCGCCATCGAGGACAAGCGCATCATCCGAGTGGCATGTAAGTACACACAGGATATGCTCCTTGCTTGCGGCAGGTGAGCCTGGAACCTGTTATTAGCCCGCCTTCAATTATAGCAACAATGCAGCCAAAGGAGGCTGGAACCGGGCCTTGGTCCGGCTCCAAATCCCAGGCCATGGCCAGGGGCGGCTTTTGTGTATCCCTTACACAAACTGCCCAGGTCCTGGCCTGCCAGTGTATGTGCACCGGAGAAAGTCCAATTAGAAGCATATTACGGCCAGAGCCAGCGTAATTTTATTAGGGCCAAAGGAGCCAGAGCTGGAGCTGGAGGCCACATCAACCTGTTGGCAGGCCACCGCGGCTAAGCCGCTTATAAAATGCAGTCAAGTTAACTTCGACGTCCTGTTCTTCGACTTGCCTTGATTAAATTTTCACCGTTATGTTTCTATTGCCGCTTTTTTTTGCTGGCCTCCATAATATTTGCAACATCCGCTTCCGGCTTCCGTTTTACATTAGCCCCTCCGCCGCCCCCTTCGATATTTCTCGGGATAAAAAAGCAAAGGTAGTGATGGTTGTTGCACTTTAAGAAAATAAGAGGCTACAAGGTTTTCCTGAAATCCGAAAATAAGTTTTCAGCTTTCCTTTATTTTTCTGTAAACTAATTTAAAATTTGCATTATTAATATAATTTGCTGAGCTCTAGCTTAATGAAATCTTGTACATTTTCAATCAGTTTTCTAATGGCCCATTAGAAGGGGCTTTTTCTCCGAGTGTGGCACACTCAAGAGGGCTGAATTACCTGCACTCAAATCAGGCCAGCAGCCGTCTTGATTCGCTTGCTTTTCATTTTGTGCTTCTTTTTAATAATTCACCATAAACGTCAGCATTTTGCCTGCCCGTCGGCCCACGCCGTTGACATTTGTTCGAGACCCCAAGTCCGTAGTCCGAAGTCCTGCGAGTGGATGTGGGGCCACTATAGTTCAGCCACCGTGTTCGGACAAAGGACGGACTGGAGCCAAGTGGCGCCGCCAGTCTCCGACGCGTATTAGATTTTTACAACCGTAACTAATAGTCCCATTTGGCGTGTGGTCAAGAGGCCGTGCGGCAGGCCGGGTCCTTCCCAAAGGATGTTCGGGGCCACGGCAGCTGGGGCTAAGTACATTACGCAATGCCTGCCAAGACGGACACGGAGACGTGGATGGAGACGAAGATGGAGTCCGAGACGGAGACGGAGTCCACCTTGTCAGCCATTGCCGTTTATTATTTTGACTTTTATTCAGCCATTCGCTGCGCTCATTAAGCCGGATGCCGCACTCACTTATCCGCTCTTCTCTTACAGATCCGCCCACGGTGTCGGTGCACTTGGCCAACGAGGATCCCAGCCGGTTGGTGACACGGGCCGAGGGCCAGAACGTGACGTTCAAGTGCCGGGCGGATGCCCGTCCGCCGGTTACCAGCTACTCCTGGTTCAAGAATGTAAGTGAGCCCCTGATTTCCCAGTTCCTTCCTACCATTTCCTCACATCCCCCCATGCCACATGCCCCATGCCCCTTGCCACGTCCATTTCCACAGCCATTCTCCTCGGGGGCTAACGACCAACAGCTGACGTGTATCAGCAACTCGACAGACACTTTTTCGAAATTTTTATTATCAATTGTTGGGGCCAGAGGCGTCGACATTCCTGCGGCCCCATAAGCAGACACCCTTGCGGTTTAATTTAATTTGGCAGGACCGCTTAAAGGGACCTCTGCCACAGTCTCAGCCGCAGCCTCAGCCTCGGCCCAGGACTTGAACTCACATTCCGCAAGGCGCAGGAGAGGAATGTGGCTGGGATCGAGGTCAGTGGAAAGGGGCAGAGCACGAATGCCGGACTCATTTCTCAAACGTCTTATAATTGGCTCATGATGTCCATTGAAGTCCATTCGTGTTGCAAATTATTTAACTATTAATCATGCGACAAATAAACCGAAAGAGATTGGCATTGCCGTAAAGTCTCCTTTCCGTTTGTGTTTCTATTTCTTTTCTAGATGGCCGGCCAGCCATTGTTGACTGAGTTTGACTTGGCCTGGGTTTCTATTATTAAACCGCATGATTCTGACATCCTTTGACAGTTTTGTCCACATGGTCACATCATCATTTTTCATAACTAGCAGCAAAAACCATAAACCCGAGCTCATATTTTCCCTTCAGTCTCCTGCTATTTTCCTTCGAACAAATTGCCAAAAAAAAAAAAAACAAAAAAACTGGAAACGATTTGGCAGAGTCGGGGGTGGGAGTGCTTTCGAAAAACTTCTCCTTATTTAGGGCACTTTGATTTTTGATTTTCAGTTTTCCTCTTTCTGGCTGTGGCATTAATAGGCGGAGAGAAAATGAGGCAAGGAATTATGAAAAACGAGTGGCCAAATGTGCAGAAAAAGTTCCAAAGAGCCAACTTTGTCACTTCTGCGAGTTGTTCGACGTCAGTTTGCCATATAGATTTTTATTATCAGCATGTTTTCGGCATTTCTTTAGCCCATTTCCCGCCCAACTTTTCGCTGGGTCAAAACTTTAAAGTTTCCTTAGTCCCCGGACAAATTAATGAAACACATTTGTGTGTGTTCGCTGTGTGTTCCCAACTCTGTGGCACACGGCATTGTTAAATGCATTATTTTACAAGGGC
>VNJS01008972.1:0-18682 GCA_008042575.1 Drosophila watanabei
AATAATAATACATTTCAAGTTCAAGTTCTCACAAAAAATGAAACTATATATTTTAATCACGAACGATCAATTGGTCAGCTCTTTGGATTTAATAAACGGATATTAAGACCACTGTAATTGGCGAGAGATTTAATTTGTTTTAAAGCAGCACACCACAGAAAAACAGCTACAGACGGGTAGCAGTAGTTTTGAAATAAGTTTATTTATTTTCAGCTCCCGAATCAATGCGTTCATATATTTTTCGTAAGCGTGGCGCAGCAGCGCTTAAAAACTTCTGTCTTTCTTCTCCTTCTTTGCCAACTAAGTGATGGCGTCCCTTTTTGGGATGAGTGACAAAGGATAACAACCTTATCGATAATTCTTTTATCGATTCATCAAAAGTAAACTGATTATTTTTAAATAAACGATAAAATGGATTTAAACTTAAATTATGGCGGCAACAACCACATAATGATGAAATATACAACTTGGATAATCCTATAAATATTTTAAAAGTTAATTCTATTATATTGGAATGTAACATTATTAGCGGATCGTATATGGGAAATAAACCAAATCATGTACTTCACGAATTTGGTATCAATGTGCCCCCTGGCTATAAAATGAATATAAATCCTAGAAATATTATTTATTACGCTGTCAGTTGTAGAGAAATAAGCACGCTTGAAGTACGGATAACTGATCAGAACGGAGATTTAATTAATTTGCGAGGGGAAACTGTAACAATTCGTTTACACTTGCGAGCAACAGAATGATAATCTACAATAAAAAGCCTATCTCTACCCCCCTTTTCAACATTACTAAATCAAAAGCTGAAGTGAAAACATCATCAGCATCTCAAGGAGCTTCACACAAACGAGCTGCTCTATCATTAAAAAATAAATTGATTTTAAAATCACTTGGATTTAAAATTAAATAAAGTTTTCAAATGAATGAAATTTCTCATGTTCAAGAAAAGCTAATTAATGATGATAGTATCATTAAAAAAGAAAACCATACATATCATCCATATCAACAAAACTTCAAAGCTAACGATGAGGTCCGGATCTGTGTACAGAATTCTGACATCAGTTTGCTACCATGTGAAAGCTTTCTCCACTTTGAAGGCACACTTAGCAAAATTATTGATAAAAATACAGGACCAAGCACTACGAATGGCGTTGATGGTCTGCTCAAAAATAATTGCATGGCCTATTTTTTGGACGAAATAAGATACGAGCTAAATGGAACTGAGCTTGACAAGACACGATTCACTGGTATAACATCAACCCTCAAGATTTTTTATCCATTGGTCAACAGGAGGGACCTCTTTATCGCAATGCTGGATGGAGCGGAGGGGGAAATATCAGATCTGGTGGTCATTTCTCCTTTTCTGTCCCTTTAAAGCTTTTTTTGGGCTTTTGCGAGGACCACCGCAAACTTATTTTAAGTTCAAAACATGAATTAATCCTCTTACTAACTAAAAATACAGATGAGATGTATTTTAAAACAGTTGATGGAAAAATACATAATATTGGAAAGTTCCCCATATCGTTCCAAGCGATAGTACAAAGATTAAAATGTATAATATAGTGAAAAGTGGTACTAGTTTACCTATTTCATTTCGCAGCTGGGATTGTTATATAAACCCCACTTTGGTGCAGGGAACACATTAATTTGAGAAATGCAAAGGTATATCTAAATTCTGATGTCTATCCCTATGAGGACTTGAATGTTAAATATGATGAAAATCGTTTTGCTGTCTTGTATGATATGTACGCAAGATTTCAAGAGAGTTACTATAATAGAGAGGCTCATCCACTTCTATCTCCATCGGAAGTTATGAGCAGAGCACCTATTGTAGTGGTTGATCTTTCCTACCAAAATGAGAGTGTGAAATCAGGACCCATTGATATTAAAATTTCGACTGAACTAACTACTTCGAATGAAATGAATACAAAGGTATATTGCCTTCTCATTCATGATCGTCTAGTTGAATACACACCATTAACTGGCTTCGTTCAACGTGTCGTCTAAAAGTAAAAATTAAAATTAAAAATTAAAATCAATTTTTGGAAATCGTTGGAAGAAGACGTCTACGGAACAAAAATATAGAATAAAATGTTTGCAGTCAACGGAATGAATACCACATCTAATATTGAAATCATTCAACTTGAAATTAAAATAAATAATTTCTTGAAAATGTTCAAAGATCAAATTTTCCCGGAACATACATTATATCTGGAAGAATCGCTGAAATATTTCAGTATATTTCATTTCACATCTTGTTGCTGGGCTCAAAATGATGCGAACCATGGAGTTGATATATGTGCATGCCATTTCTTTACTGTACGCTCAAATAAATGTCTTAAAATTATAAATATGTATCTTAATTTAGAATATCGTTTCTGATCATTGTACTTGAGAAAATAAAATAAAATATAAACTATACTAAATATTTTTCCTTGGGAATTGGGAATATGGAATTCTTTTCAGATTTTTCCTTTTTATTTTAGGTATAAGGAACGGAAATATTCTCCTATTAAGAGACGAGATGGGTCGTCCCTAATTGCAGGAAAAAGTATAGTCCCTCAAATGAAATGGAAGAGAGAGACGTCTCGCCCGTTTAATGAATGAAATATATTTCACTCTTAAGCGTTCGGGGGTGCGGCGCCCGACTTCATTGACTTTCCTTCTCATTGTTTTGAAATGACTTTTGAGAACTGGTGGTATAGGATCCCATATCTTTTTTTATGGCTTCACTCACCCCGCCCATTGTTGTATCAGTCGAAACCTTCCGTCTGACTTCATTGATTTTTCTTTTCTTCATTTCGAAATTACTTGGTCGGGGCTCGGCGCCCACATTCATTCACTTATGGTATACGATCGCACGTCCTTTTTTTATAGCTTCACTAACCCACCCATTGTGATACAGTAACCTTCTTGAGTACTCTTCAATTAGCCAACTTCGTTGACACAGGTACACGCAGGTGGTATGTGACCTTTTCACCGTTCATCCCTTTTAGGGCTCAATCGTGGGAAAAATGATCGGACGCTGTTCGATCGCGTAGCGTTATCGATCGCTCCATCGCATTCGCTCTCGTACCCGTATCGAGTGCGTCCACGTTGCGGTAGCGTGTTCACACACGTTTCTCACGTGTCCTCACACCATTCAATCAATGACCCTAATTAATTTTTTATCACCCAACCCTTTTAAGAGGGGTGACAGGGGATAGATATCCCTATTTTATATAATTAATGACCCCCAATTAGCGGCATCATCAAAAACTGGCGCAGAAGTTAGGTTCTCAATCTACTCAAATCCAAATTCTGTTTTAAGTCTTTGTTTTTCTTCGGTTTCATCGTAGGTCGTCTGCGTATGGATCCTGGAAGAGTAGAAGCAATCCGGAGTATGCCTGAGATCAGGTCGATGAAGAAGGTGCGAGCGTTCCTTGGTACCGATGTCTGGTATCGGCGCTTTGTCAAGAACTTCGCGACGCTAGCAGCACCGCTCACCGAAGCAACAACCGCTCACCGGAAACACAAAGTTTTCTTTCAGTCCGGAGGTGCAGCTGTCAGTCGAGGCGTTGAAGATGGCCCTGACGACGGCACCGGTCCTAGTTCACGCTGACTTCACTACGTCCGTATGTGGAGGGCATACCGTTTATATGTAGCACGGCAGCCTCAAATGGGTGATGTCCATCAAGGACCTTTCAGGACGCCTGGCCAGATGGTCGTTACAGCTCCAGAGGTTCAACTTCACCATCGAGCTCCGGAAGGACAGCGAGAACGTGGTGGCAGACACGTTTTCGCGATGCGTGGAGGGGATTCGACGGAGTTGCTGGGTTTTGAGACCACCAAGTTTGCTGCAGATGAGTATCCAGAGTTATTCCGAGAAGTGGAGAAGAACAAGGACATCTTACCTTATCTAAGGATTGAGGACGGTCTCATCTTCAAGCGTGTCTCCCCAGCAATCTTGGGCGACGTGGTGAAAGGATCTGCGTCGAAGATCTGGATACCACAGAGTCTGACCCACAGCCTGGTTGAACGAGCCCATATGGACCCAAAGGGATGGTGATGCAGGTACGCGAGTTCGTCCGGAGATGCCAGGTCTGCAAGGAGTCGAATGCGCCGAACCACCGGATGATGGTCAGAATCGGTGAACGGGTACAGACGGAGCGGCCATTCCAGAAGCTGTATATCGACTTCCTTGGCAAGTATCTTAGGTCGAAAAAGGGACAAGCCGGCATCTTCAATGTGGTAGATTTCCTCGTTACAGAGGTCTTCTACAAGTTTGGAGTACCGGAGGAGGTGCACTCAGACAACGGGCGTCAGTTCACTTCGAAGTTCTTTGAGGAGGCGAAAAACCCCGATCTACTCTCCCCAGAACAACGCAGCGGAGCGGGTAAACCGAAGTGTCCTGGCGTCGATCAGTGGCTACTTGGAGAACGACCATCGGGAGTGGGATGCAAACTTACCCGAGGTTGAGGTGGCCATCCGAAATGCAGTCCACTCGGCTACGATAGAAGCTCCATTTTTCACCATTTTTTGACATCACATGTTCCTTCATGGATCCAGCTACCAGCTGGCCAGGAAGCTGAAGTTCCTTTGCGACCATGAGATGTCCGGAATGCGGTGCGGAAGGGTATGGAGACCGCTCACGATCGCAGTTGCCAGCGATATGATCAAGAGGTGTATCGCCGGAACTTCGTCCTCAGTGACTTTGGCAAACAATTTAACGCCAAGTTTGCCAGGAAATTCTTCAAGTCCAGAGTGGTGAAGGGAATGGGCAATAATGCGAATGAACTGGAGGACATGCAGGGCCGGAGTTTCGCAAAGGATATCCGCGTGTAATCTGGAATGGAGGACAAACAAAGTATTCGAGGACTAAAACCGAAAGACTGTGAACACTTCCCGTTAAGCGTGGGCCCCGCCTTGGGCACCAAACGGAACTCCGCTGGAGATCTCATATCCAAATGCCCCAATGATCTTTTCGAGCCGCCGTGATCCAGTAGCATTTTTCCAAATCCATGGGTGGTGTTGCATTTCGAGTCGGAATGGGCTGCAGGACTATCGATGTATCGATAGGGATTCTGATCGGTAGATCCAAGGGGAGAGGTTTCAAATGAGCGAACCGGTTAGATGTAACGGATAGGAACTTAAAATAAAGGGTTTTTAGCCTTGGCCTCTGCCGTTGCATCGAGGAAAGAACGGTTTTTAAGTCGAAAGGAAGGGAAAAAAAAGTAGGAGAGAGCATCTGGAAGGGCAGCAGAGCTAGTGATGTTAAATCAATCTGAAAAAAATAAATCGTGAGTGTGAAGAAAATGTGAAGTGAAAAACAATTTTAATTAAAGGAAGGTTCCTTACAACGTGGCCGTGACAAACTCACTGGCCACGGCATCATTGTTTCGGCATTGTCTTCGGTGCTTTCAGAGTTTTAGCTTCCACCGACCATTTTTAAAGGAGCTACAGCGAGACGGCCGCCGACCAGAATCGTCACCACCAGCCCCAGACCTGCAGAAGCCAGCCATACACGGGCCATAGCCTTCCAGGCACTGGAGGAGGTATCCGGTGAGTCCGCTCCGCGAGCACATCGCGTTCTGCGCCTGGCCTATTCCGAGCCGAAGTGGCCATTGCTATCCGGCAGGTGCTCCCACAATTAACGGGCGGTGATTCTGCCTGCGTTCAAATTTTCTGCGCCCTCCATAAGCTTTCCACGGCTTATCATCCTCGTGGCGCTACGGCGATTCCATTGATGTTGTAATTAGAATAAGTCGCGGTTATCCAGTTCCTGCTTTTTTTTATATTTACTTGCTTGTACCTTACTTCTATTGATTCGTGTCTTCCGCGTTTCCGGAGTCGGGTCCGGGATTGGTGCAACACAGGTGCTGTAAATGAACTAAGAAACTGAAAAGAAGTTTGAAAACGTAAATTTTTGCAATTGACCCACCCTTGTGGTTTCTTTTGGAGCTTCAGTAGGGACCCTAAGCAGGAAAGTGGTCGTCCATTCGTTAACGGCCGGATTATGGCCATTTTTTTGCCGGCGAAACGCCAATTTCTTTTAGGTTTAGGTTGCAGCCTTGGCGCAAGCGCATCCCTGGCTAGGGTTACGGCTTTATTGGGGATTGAGAATCCCATGTGGAAGAATAAACATCCTGGCATTATATGTTAGAATTAATCTGCAATATAAAATGAATTAAAAACATTTTAAATAAAACTGAGTAAAGGCATTTATCTGGGGGAGATGGCCGGTCGCCAGACTGCCTGAAATAGACTCCGGTCCGCCGGAGATGGGTGATGTCCAACAACAACCAGGAGGCATTGTGGCGGATGCACCTAGGCAGTGTTGCCAGGTGTTGAGCGCCCACATAAGCTAGATTCTGAGTAAAAATAAGCTAAAATAAGCTAAAGATAAACAAGCTTTTTAAAAATGCAAGAAAACATTAAAAAAAATTCAGATTATTTAAGTTTTTATTTAAATTAAATTATTTATCAAATCCAAAATCATCCAAATCGTGGTCTTCCGTTTCACTTAAATATTTATCACTTTCTTTTATTAGATTGATATATTTCTGAGGCAAATTATAAGTATGGCAACATTCTCCATGTCTGCGTAATCCATATCTGTGAAATTAAAAATATTTTAACTAGGTAAATAAATAATTATGATTAAAAAAAAAACAAAGCTTATGCTCAATATCGCATTTAAAGTTTTTAAATGCATTTTATTTCATAGCTTGAGTTTGACTACATTCATTGGACCTTCCGCATTTGACCCCGGCAATGAAAGCATTTAAATGCCAAAAAAAGGCAGAGCCTCAAAGGGATGATTATTTCCAGCGTTTTTGTAGTTAAGCACCTCTGCCGAAAACTTGTCAGAATCAGTCAGATCGCGATCATAGCAATCCGCAAAAATAACAACTTCCGATATTTTATGCCGCGCTACCTTTTAAGCTTATAAAATAATTCATTGAGGTCACGAATATATTTATTGCTAGATAAACTTCAAAATATGATAGATTTATGGCTATTTGCAAATTTTATAAGCTATTCCATTTTTAAATATGCTAGATCTAGCCTGAAATAAGCTGATCTGGCAACACTGCACCTAGGCCACCAATTCGTCCACAATTGTCGTCCACATATTTTCTTTGTTTTGACTACCCAGTCGGACTTGCGAGCATGCTGTCAGTATTCTTTCCATGCTGAATCGCTCAGGGGGTACCCTCTTACCGCTTATGTACAGTTCCAATTCGCTTTTATTCACGCGTGAGCGGGGTAATTCATGATACAACCGTCGCTGCTCAGCTCAGCATAAAAATCATCCTTACCGGTAAGAGGGAAGTTCATGGTGGCACCGTCACTTCTCGGTTAGCATGCAATTGACTCTTACCGGTAAGACGGAAACTCATGGTGCAACCGTCGCTTCTCGATCAGCATGGACATCATGCTCTCCAGGGAGCATGCAAATTAGGATCAACCGCGAAATAAAACATTCAGAAACTTTTTTTAAAATAATTTTTGTTTTTATTATATATTAAAAGGAACTTAAGGAGGATATATATTATAATAATTATTATAATAGTTTTCCGATGGCGTCGCTCACCGTTTTTATTTAGTCCCTAAAATTTCTCCCTTAAGTTCCAGAAGCTTCCAAATGAAAATCAAAAAAAAAACAGTTATAAATTAGAATAATCTCGTATATATATTTCATGCGTAGCAAACAAAGCGTTGTTCATAAATGAAACCTTTTCTAGTCCATTTTTATCGGGGCCTCCTGCAAAATTGTTTTCCATAAAAAAAGGGTTAGAAAACGAAAACACATGAATAGTCTTTTGTGTGTATCCGTGTGTTCACTTGAGACTTCTTTGTGTTAGTATATATGTGGGCGCCACAAGACGCTATCAAATGTGTTTCTTTCTTCAAGAAAATTTGTTTTTTTCTCCGGATTAAAAAACGAAATACAAAACAAACAAGTAGACACACGAATACGCACAAAAAGGGCTAACGAAAACACATTAAAAAGTGTTGAATGAAATTATATCATTACTATAAGTGTTTGTTAGTATGTTAGGCATAAAATAGTTAAGCTGTAGGTCATTAAACTTATATTAATATAATAATTTTAGTTAAATACATACCTTTTGCTTCTTTCTTTTAAAATTCACTTTCACTTTGACACGATGACGTCGCAGAACTATCGGTGCAGCCTTTCGTTGCAATTTGGTGTGACCAACTTATGTTTACACAATTTGCATAACCGCAATTGCCAAAATGTATGCAACTTTTATATTTTATTAAAATTAAGTTAGTTATTAACACATCATTTGACAGTTCCGAAAAGTTGAACATGATTTTATCATTTGGTACTCAGACCAAACACAATTTTAAACCATACTTGTTTACATTTTATTTATTTTTAGAATTAAGAATGAGATTTTAAATTGATTGCAATGTATTTGTTTTAAATAGTTATACGTTTTTTATTATTTTAAATTTAACCTGAACCGTGGAAAGATATTCTCTTTTATTTAATTTGTTTAAATAAATTTTACTTAAATGAAATAGACACAAAATATACATTATATCTTTGCCGATTACGTTCGAAGAATTTTACATAGTTTAAAAAGCAAATCATAAGATACATGTGAAGAATTAAACTGTTTTATCAGCGCGTGTCGCATAAAAAAAAAAAAACAAATTCCTAAAGGGAAATATCGCCCTGGGCAAAAGGCACTGAATTCTTTCTTTACCGGAGCAGCGGTCGATTCAGGTACCTGAATCGCTCGCTTGCCACCTTAATAAACCGAGCATCCAAAAAGCCATCTCCGTTCAAAGCTGTTTTCTATCCTGAATCGTTCAGCGCATGAAGCAAAGTCCGACTGGGTAGGGCTGTAGTTTTCAAGTGATTTAGTATGCGTGTGAATGAACATGCATAGTAGTGTTAGACTGCAGGCCGTCCATATCCAGGTCCGAATTTTATTTTGCGGCTGAACATACATTTTTTACATATTAATAATAAAAAAAATGGTAAAATTTTCAATGATCTAAATAACGTTGTCAACGTCGGCGTCGACATAGCCCAATTTGGTCGGTTCTGTTATGTAAGTTTACGATTTTTAATAAGATTTAGTAGTTGTACTTTAGGCGCGAAACAAAATTCGGCCCAGGATGTAGACGGCATGCAGTCTAACATCACTTTCTAACTGAATTGGCGTTGCCACTTTTCCGATAAAAACAAAGGCGTTATGTATATCTAAAGCATAACATTTTTATAAGATAACTACCAAATGACTGAAAACGATTTTGGAAATGTCAATGATTTCAGGAGTTGTTCTGCTAACTTGATATCAACTTAGCAGGGCAACTTTACGTCTTTACACAAAAAAAAAATAAATAGATAAAAAAAAAACTTGAGCAAAAAATCGTACTTCTGTACGAATAATTAACGGACAATAAACGACAAATTCTGACTGAAAAATTTTTGGAAACTGCTAACTTGATATTAACTTAGCAGAGAAATTTTATGTTTTTAAAAAATTATAATAATAATAAAAACGAATAATTAACGGATAATAAACGGTAAATTCTGGCTGTAAAAGATTTTGGAAATGTCGAGCATTTGTCCTACTAACTTGATACCAACTTAGCAACATGGAATGGAGCAACAAATAATTATCACGAATCACGAATAATTAACGGATAATTAACGGAAAATTGCCCTGCTAACTGGATGCACATGACAGTGTGACCCCCAGATCGACAACATCGATCGGAGAAAGCGGACCGTCTGAAAAAGGCATTCCAGATAGTACAGAACAACATGCAGTAGGCTAGCCGAGAACAGGGGAGACAATGCAACCTGCGTCGCCGAACCTAGAAGCTGGCAATGGGATCCTTAGTCCTTGTACGGCAGCACCACCTGTCTAAAGCCGCCGTGGGATTCGCTGCGAAGCTTGCTCCAAAGTCCAACGGACCATACAACGTGGTTGCTTTTCCCTCATCTAATGTTGCAAATATTGGTGCCTTAAAAGCGTTGTATTCTTCTTTCATAGGTAACCCCGATGACGAAGACAGCGACCAAGCTGGGAATAGCACCGGCGACCAACCCGGACCACCTACAGAGACGTCGCTGGCATGGACACGATTACCATCTCATCAATCTACAGAGAACGGCGTACGCCGAGCGGTCCAGCTGGTCACGCTCGGCAAGTAGGCGCCAGACTAGAGGTTTCGGACAAGCAACATTGTCCTCGTTGGAGACCTTTAGTGCTTGGACCCGACCCCGCCGGGCAGCGTCAGGCTGGGCATCTTATCTCCACGCAGAGAAGCAAGACACCCCGACCTCCACCGGCGCCAGATGCGTCTCTCCGGACGCCACCGGCCAGCATATATACGACCTGGCGCAATTTGTGGGCGTCCCAAGCCAGAGCGGAGACGAGTTCTACCCGCACTACCCGAGTCCAACCGGGTCGTACGAGGAAGAGGTCTACGAACCCTACGGCGGTACCGAGGACGATGTTCCGAGCTCCGCCGGTTCGGAAGAAGGCAGGATTGGAGCGAGCAGCCGGCTCCCTAAGATAAGCACGGACTACGGGCACTGTTTGTGGAAGACGTCACAAACGAGAAAGATGTGAACAACCACTACGAGAGCAGCTACGAGGACGACAGCGTTCTCCAAGAAGGAGCACCACAAAGGGCCCTGGATCTACCAGACCACAACCACCTACCACCTAAAATTGAGACGGTCCAAGGCCGCCCGAAAGTCTGTTCGTGACGTTCACGCCGTCCCCGGAACACCTCTGTATCCTGGGACCGGATGACGCCACCGAAACCGAGTGGTCAGGAATCAGTGGTAAGACCGGACGAATCCAGGCTTACCCACTACTCCATGGGAAAGGACATGGAATGGGAATCGGAGCCAAGTGACGACGAGGAGGGAACAGGTCAACGTTTCCGACGAAAGGAACTAATGCTAACGATGGTACCGTACCAACAGCCACTCACATACGCTCCCGCCGAAAACATGCCACCCCTGGTGCCTTTGACCTGCAGATCCCACCGTTACGACAAGGTCCAGCTCATTGGACACAGCAATGGGCATATCTCCGGCGACAATCTGCTGGAGCAAGTCCAACCTGACGTGGAAGATGATTTTGAAGGCGTCGGTCGACTGAAACCCATGGATCTGTAAAATTTGCAGGATGGCTTTGAACTTTTTTATTTGAGATCCTGGCTGCTGTGACGAGTACCTCTTACAGGGCGGGGGTAGAACACTCGAAGTCCGCTTTGATATTGAGCTGGGGGGTTTGCTCAATGTGGGAACTTATATATTTTTTTGTATTTCAGCCAGTTAGTTGTGTGCAGGGTCAGCCTGAAGGGGCTCGTAATTTCTGGACTTTAAAGAAGAGTTATTATCTCTCCTCAATCGCAATCGCAATCCTCTGAAAAGTTTCCAAATAACATGTTATTTTATGTTATTGAGGATTGAGGAGTCAAGCAAAGCTGTCTAACCAGTCCTCTATTGTTTTCTTTATACATTGACGATGTGACTGGTTTCTTACCTGCCGGTCTAAATTTAAATGGCTCCACCATTAGAACGCTTATATATGCGGGCGACATTACCCTATTAGCATAGACTTTAGAAATGAAAAACAAGCAATGTGAACAAACTGGCAGAGTTCTGCTCCGTATGGAGCTTGCAGATAAACGTTAATAAAACGAAGATAGTGTCAGTAAGAAGTGGCACGGGACGTAGGTCGCAAATAATGGACCTTGATCGCATTCGAGCTGGAAGATTCTACATAGTTCAATTACCTGGAACATGTCCTTTAAACCACATTTAGAGGAAAAGCTTAAGGATGAAAGAACTGCGGTCAACAGTACCTGAAAAGGGTTTTTGGGAAAACGAAACATACTCCCGAGTACTAAGTTTCGACTCGCCAAGCACGATGAAGTCGACATCCTCCTCAGATCCTTCAGTAAGCATGTCTTTAGCCTTCCTTGTAACACACCAAACAACGCCATCTATTTGGAATTCCTTTATCACCAACTGCCTGGGAGATAATTTTAAATGCGTTGACAAAGTCTTATGCATGGCCGATATTAGGCTTCCAAAGATTGTTTTTATTACGATGCTAGCGCGAAATTCATATAAACATACCAAACATGCACTCTCTGCAGCCTTTGTGCTGTAGAAAATGTGCCGAACACGAATTCTTGTATGAAAAATATTTTTAGATTACTATTATGTTACTATTATATGTAGTCGTTTTACCCATGGTAAGATTTTATCGTCATTATTTGCGCAATATAGTAATGGATGAAGAAGACCTTGTCTGTGTGACTTAATGGCTGTTAACGCATTTGAATGACAGAACACATGCGCCAAATCAGCACCAACTTTAAGTGAAGTAATAGCCGCAAAATAAGGAGCCCCGGTATATTCCAATGAACCTCTTATATAACTCCAAACCGCTAATATTGTTCTTTATATTTGTTACTTGTAGGTTCAGGAAACATGGTTTTGCACAGTGACAATAGCTTTGGAATGTTTTCTGGTATATCTTCTATTGCTGATATGTCTAAAAAGTTTCAGATATTATTTGTCATTAGGGCGATGGTACTATATATCGATATAATCTGTTTTGGAAACAGTCCTTTGATTGATCTTTTTCTTCATGTAAACAATTTAATTTTGTCAACCTGTTTATTTGTAAATGCTTGGATTGTCGGATTCATCGGGTTTGTCATCCCTCATAACGATATAATGTTCCGAGATGAGATGAGATATACCATATCTGAAGAAAAGCACTCGCGCGCTGATCCATTACTTCTGGCGCAGCTGTATGGGGTTGTGTCTATGATTGCCAGTTTGGTCGATCGAGAAAGAGCTAGTCCATGACGTTTTGGAAAGGTTTCACATACTGGTCCGTCTCGTTTCCTCCGGGCAAAACTAAAGGCCAACTAGGGTGGGCCTATTTTGCTGTTGTGCTTTCGTGGCGGTTTCGTGTGTGGATGTTTCCATTGTGTCCTCTATGTTCGTATGCATTAGGATTAATCTGTTAGTTAGGCTAAAGTGACCCTAAAAGTCCCAAGAAGAGCAACTGTAAATATTAGTAAGTAGCCGGCCCGCATCGCTAGTAGGTGCACTAGGATCGTGGACAGGAGCCAATCCTGTTTTACATTTACAGAGGCACCAGCAAGAAGCTGAATGCAATCAACCACTGGACCGGCAGCCGCAGTCGCCCGCTGCTGGCGCCCGCTGGAGCTACTCAATCCGCACAAGATCTGCTGTATTTAAAAAGCCAGACGTGAACCTAGTCCTGCTCAGAGAACCAAATGCTACAAGAACCAGTCCTAACTGGGCAGCCCAACAAGGGCACGGCCGTCTTCTGGACGTGCGACATGGACGAGGAATGTCCAAATCCACAATTTAAGCGGGTTCGGAAGAGCGTCGGGAGTGCGGCTTGCCACTGAGGTGTGCCCATGCATTAATAGCAACGCTTAAGAAAAGAGAACATGTCGCACAAAAAACTAGCTGATCGAAATAACAACATTTAAAAGGAAACAGCACACAAAATTCATACCAAAACAACAAAAAAAAAAAAAAAGTAAAACATTCGGATCGACTTCAGATCGAATCATTAAGGCAGTATCTGGCATCTGGGTAACCAAAAAAATTTACGGATACGGAAAATGACAACAGGGATACGAAACGTTGTTTGGGTATGTATATAATTTTTAAAGATTCGTATTTAGAGGGACATATATAACCCCTTTCTTTTTTCAGCAAATTTTCCTACCTAATTGGAGCTCCAAACAGGGATCAGGGGCTGAGACGGGTCGTGGATATTACAATGGATTCATACCCCTACAAGGATTACACCCCTCACAGCAGATTTTAAGTAGTTTTAAATTGTAGATTAAATTATTGTTTGTTTGGACTCACGTTTGATTTTATCATTGGTTAATTTGATATTTGTTTACATTAAAGTATTTTACTCTGTTTTCTCAATTATTGTTGAATTATATTTAATCTATATTTGTTATTATAGTGCTTTTTTGTTCGTTTTAAATTGTTTACGTGTGTTTAGTAGGGGGTCGATCCTTCCACAAAAGATCCTTGACAATGACGTCGGCAGGCGAAAATACCCACGGTGCAGAAGTTGGCAAAAAACCCATTAGATGAAAAAGTTGGGGGCGTCTTTGAGGCACTTCAGATCAGCTTTATTCGGCTGTATACATGTCACTGATTTATGCTTAGAAGTAGAGCCGAGCTTCCGCCCGCTATACTCCAATAATAGGCCGAGAGCGGGAGATTCAAGGAGGCGAGCGGTGCCGAAGTTTGCTTCGCGGCGCGGAGATCGACCAGCGCAGAGACCCTTAGCTTAGCCGAAGGGCCGTGCGCCCGACCGAGAGCGGTAGAACTGCGAGGTAGAGAGCTTAGTAGCCGCTAGCAGTGTTCTGGTGTGCTGAGGAGCGGGGAGCGGGCGAGCGACGGCTCAATGCAGAGGGCCCAATGCAGAGGGCGGACGGAAGCGAAAGAGCGGGCGAGCTTTTTGGAAGCTTGGTGGGCAGAGGGGATACAGGGTGCCGCCTCCTGGCGTGAACATTACGCCCCCCCCCCTTGCAATCACTCGGATGGCAACAAAGCGTTTTATGTGATCCTCACTCGGGGGTCCGGAGTCCGGAGATCCGGTGACGCTGGAGCGATGAGGAGAGCCGTAGAATTCTGATGAGTGCCGTAGAGAGGTTGACGAAGGCATAGGAGCGGCTGACGAGTGCCTTGGAGTGGCGGACGAGTTAGTAGAAGGGCCGTAGGATGGCGTAACCTGGTGTAGTACTGCCAGTGGAGACATGGTAGCTGATCCTAGGAGGCGTTGGTTTTGCATAGCGCAGGGATACTGTGGCAGACTCGGCTTTGGTAGGACTAAGTACCTTGGGTGCGTCTGCTCCCTAAAGCGGCCGCACTGCGTTTGGGACGGAATTTGTCCAACGGATCAATAGAAGGGAAGGAAATCCGCGTAGAAAACACAGACACCTTTTTCGTGGCTGCGGTAGACACAGGGCCCGTGAGCACCCGTCCGAAAATCGTCTCCTGTGCCACAAGAGAGCCGAAAATGTTGCTTTTGAAGCCACCCAAAAGCACAGACGGAAGTATATAAGCTCTTATCAGGACATCGATTTCGAAGCTTTTAAAAAACACTGGATCCGCTAAGGGGAAATCAGGAAGCTCTCTTAAAAAGTACCGCGCAATTGGGTACGAGGGAAGCTTTCCGGCTAATTAAGGAAGGACATATGCAGTCGTTTCTAACTGCAGCTCGGATCTAGCGGGAGCGCGAATGGATAAAGTGCAGAGCTTCTTGCACTGAGTGGCATCTGTCTCATTAAGGCCGGAAGAGCCGTTCAGTAATAAACGTGGCTTCGGAACCTGAATCGAACAGAGCCCGCGCTTGGAAGTTCCGACCCAGATGACAAATATTGATCAGGGCCGTGCCCAAAAGAACAGCTTTGGATCCCGACGCAAAACATACTTGGATATTTGAATGGTCGTCGAAAGCTGCATCTCTTCTCGCAGTGGGCGTGGTTTGTGGGCTAGACGCTAAACGAACGTTAGCACTAGGATTTTCGGGGTGCAGCAGAGTGCGATGTCGGCCCCGGCACGTGAAGCAGGAGTGGGTGCTAGAACAGTCCCGCTGCTGGTGCCCTCGTGCGAAACAGTTCAGGCAAAGCTGCCTCCTCTTAATGTAGTCGGAGCGACCATTCACATCCATTTCCAGGAAGCGCGGACATACGCGAATAGGGTGGTTTTCCCTAGAACAAAGATCGCACCCTCTTGGGGCTGGAGTCACTCTGGCCTCATATGAGTTGAGCCGGCGCGCTGGGACGCTTGCAGGGGTCGCCCTGGGCGGAACTTGCCCCGAACTGCTAGGCCTGATATCATCGATAGCCTCCAGCGTACGGTGACGCTCTGTCAGAAACGAGTCTAACTCGTTCCAGGTTGGAATTTCGGCCTTGCTGCCAATGGATTGCTCCCACATGGACAGTGTGAGGTTGAAAAGTTTTAAGGAAACCATGTATACCAGGAAACAATCCCAGGTTTCGACTTGAATGGAGGAGATCGATAAGGCTGTCAGGCAACTCTGGATGGTGCCTTGCAGCTCTTTCAGAGCAGCTCCTGAGTCTTGGAGGACTGCCGGAAGGTTGGATAGAATTTTCAACTGGCTATTGATGAGTAACCGCCGATTTTCGAATCGGTCGGTGAGAGCTCGCCTTGCGGAGATGAACCCTTCGTTGGTTAACGGGGTTTTGGAAACAATGGCATGCGCGTCACCACTTGTTTTGGATAACAAGTGGAACAACTTCTCTACACGGGTGAGACGCGAGTTGTGGATGTACACGCGGTAAAAAGGTCTCGGAACGTTGGCCACCGAAAATAGTCCCCAGTGAAGACACCGAACCAGTGGTGGAGGTCGGAGCTGCTATCGTAGCTGTTCTCCACCTTTTCCCACAGGGCCCGGTTTTGGTCCCGGTGGACTTGGCACATGCCAGGGGACAATCTGTCCGTGTCAGGGGCAGCCGGAGTGTGCAGGTTAGCTTCGGTCTGTTGTGGCAATAAACTTCTTAAGAGCAACATTTACCGCATTTTGATCCATCTTGGACATGGGTCGAGTAACTTTTGGCGATGGACCGGGGCAAAGGTTCACGGAATTGTCGCTTTTTACCCTTGGGATGGCAATGGCTGCCTTTGACTTTAGCGGAGTTGAGCGCGGAGACGGGCGCGGAGATGCGGATTGGGACCTGTCCAAACGGATTGACGGGAGCGGACGTGGCTTCTTGTCGTCACCTATGGGCATTTTTGGACTCACAGATGGTCACACTAATGCGCTCGGCACGATCTGGGTCGCTAACTAGTTAATCGTCGCCCAAAAGGTACACACGAATTACGAAGAAAAGAAGACCCAACTTTGGTTAGTGTGACGCCAGTGGAAACAGCACCAGCGAAAAAAAGATTCTGCGGCAACCGACGGAAAACAAAAGCGAGTCCGCAGCGGAGAAGTTCGGGCACGAAGCACAAGTGACTGAATGGAATAAACCATAGCGAATGCTGCTGCAGGCCGTAGGATGCCTTATGCGGAGATATACTTTCCCATTTTTTTGGAAGCTTTGATTGTTTATATTTGTATATGTCTTTCTTGAATTATTTGTGAATGTCGGACCTGGACTCTGGAATTTAGGAATCAATTGTAAGTTTCTATATATTTATTCCGTGGCTCGGACTTGGAGCTTGTATCAATTGGAAAATTAATTTATTAATTATATTCCGTAATAACAAAAAAAAAAAAATTAATTAATAATGTCGCAAATACTTAATGTGAATTATTTAATTATTTGCACTTAATTCTTACGGAGCCGGAATGGCGGAATTTTTTATGTGGACGTTGATGCACTACGGTCAGTACACTCAATTGGCCCATCGACACCAAGCACGTGACTGTTTGGGTTAGATGTTAGTAGACGCGATGGAAAAAATAGAAAAGAATAGGAGGAAAATAACTACTGGCGTGCTGCCTGGTTGTTTGTTTGCATACGTACAAAGTGGGTTTTGATTAAGGTTTTTAGTCTAGGAAGGCTATCTACGTTAGATGTTATTGTGTACAAATCGTTATAATTTGCACATAAGAGTCTAAGGGGTTCGTGCAGTTCAAACGAAGTTCTACATTGGCGCAAGACTAATGGCAAATAGGATCTAGTGATTCTACTCGGTACATGAAAATTCACCTGACCTAACAAGTCAGCACTTTCTACGTCACCGCGAATAAGATTGAAAATAAAGGTAATGCCTAACATAGTTCTACGATTGACTAAGGAAGGTAAGTTAATTAGAAGGAGTCTACTAGAATATGACGGTAATCTACGGTCTGCATCCCAGTTTAAACCGCGTAGAGCGAAAAGTAAAAATTCTTTTGAACAGATTCGATGCGATTAGTGTGGACTTCATACTGAGGATGCCATACGCAAGATTAATATTCTAAGATAGGACATACTAACGAGGTATATAATGTTTTAGTAACGTAAGGGTCATTGAATTCTTTCTACCACCGTTTTATAAATCCAAGCACACCCCTGGCTTTATTCACCATGCACGAAATGTGTTCAATGAAGTCGAGTTTGGGGTCCAGGCGAACGCCCAAATCATCAACTATACGAATTTTTTCAAGAGAGCAGCAGTTCAGCGTATAAGTCGCAAGCTTAGGAACGACACGAGAAAATGTAATTAGCTTGCATTTAGAGTCGTTTTAGTTTAACAAGTTTAGCCGGCATCATGTTTGAAAATTATCAAGATCTGTTTGTAAATCAGACTGGCAACAGCGTCCTTATATTGCACGCAAAGCTTAACATCGTCAGCGTACATAAGTACTCTAGAGTTAATCAAGACTTTGGGCAGGTCGTTAATAAATAATGTAAACAATAGGGGACCCTAATGACTCCCTTGCGGGACGCCAGATGTAACCCGGAGAACATAAGACAAGCTGTTTTTAAAAGGACCTTTTGCGTCCTGCCAATCAGATAACTTGAGATCCATCTAGGACATCATCATCTAGGATCATCCGGAAACCCCATTAGGTCGAGTTTCCTAACAAGAAGTGAATGGTTAACAGAGTCAAATGCTTAACTGAAATCAGTATAAATGACATCT
>VNJS01008973.1:0-10919 GCA_008042575.1 Drosophila watanabei
ATCTGGGGTGATTGGAAGAAAGATTATATTTGAATATATTTTTATAACGACTTTTTCAAACATTTTATGTGATTCGATAGCTTGTCCCTGACAAGTTCCCCCCCAACTGCGCTGGCTACCAACAAAAGATCACTAATCAGACGCAGGAGCAAATTCTAACTTAAATTTGTGTGTTTTTTTTGGATTGGTTTAATGTCTTTAAAAAAATATAAGTTATTGCACTTTGCATTTACATTTTAAATCAACCATTAAATTTTGCAATAATTCTGGAATTTTCAAAACATTTGTTAAGTTTTGTTCATTCACTTCAAATTTGAGAAAAAGTGGATTTTTTCAATCACTTTTATAAAAAATGTTGTGACAAATTATTTTTTTTTATATTTTTCATTTATTTTACTACCTGCCATAGCACTTGAAATACATTTTAAAATGCATTCCCATTTTTTTTTCATTTTGTATTACCGAGATTGGTTTATTAAATCAAATAATATATTGTAGAAAACATAAACACATATTATGCTTTTATAATTCGATTCAAATTAAAAAGAATATATGCCCAGAAGTAGATAGTTATAGCTGAACTCTTTATAAATGTTATGTTATATTTTAAATATTAATAAATTTCTTTGATTTAAATTATGTAAAGTTAAAAGTGTGAAGCCCTACAAAGAGCACGAATTCCCATTAAGAGAATTTCTATATTTAAATTTATTCAATATAAAAACCGAAGATTGTATACAGTTACAGCTTTTAAATTGATCCAGTGAGCCGAAAAAGACCATTTCACAGCTTTGAAAACTCCAGATTAAAACAATAATAATACCATCTGAGAGGGTAATTTTACAGTATGTTAGGGAATACGTCGAATGAGTTCCCCGCGGCATATTTAAGATTCTTTTATTTGATAACAACATAAGTTGCTAACTTACTCTTAAAAATAAATTGTATATGTATATCCAGGGAATCGGCGAGTTCAGAAACAGTCGAGATTTGCTGTCGGCATTAGAACTTCTTTATAAGCTTTCGCTAACCAACATGTACAACAAATCGCTTCTAACTTGGGGTACTTATAAGAATTAATCCCAGTATTAAAATGAATTATTTACATTTTTTTAATTCTTATCTAGTCGGGATTTTCTCGTGTATCTGTTTGGTCCTAACGATTACAGTGTATCTTTATGTAAATAAGCTTCGAAATCAGGTCGGAAAGTGCCTCGTAATGTTTTTATTTTGTCGTCTTGTCACTCAACTATATTTTTTGATTATGACGCCATATTTCTTTAAATTACAAAAAGGAGTTTGTCTTGCTGCAGGTATGTAAATACGTTTTAAAAGTGTAGCAATAAATGCATACAATTACATTTTCTTAGGTTATCCTGTCTATTTCTTTGTAATGTCCGGTGAACTTTGGAGCGTCGCCTTCAGTCACAATGTATGGAAGGGCTTGATAGCTGTGAATTGTGATGATCCTGGAAATAGATTCCTGGCCTACAACATATTTGTTTGGGGCACGGCGGCCTCTCTAACGATTGCATTTTTTTTGTTGGATTATTTTTTGGATTATTCCTTTTTGCTGCCAGGCGTTGGTTTATATGGATGCTGTTTGTACACTTCAAGCATGGATACAACTATCTACATCCAGTGGCCAACATCGGTTATGGATGCCTATAAAGTGATCGTGTTTACCCTGACTGCTTTTCACATTGCAAAAGTTAAGCGTGATATAAGGAGGTTCAGCCCCAATGACGAGAGGACGACCAAAATAAAATCGGACAACAAGAAGTAAACTTAACTTTGATGAGACCTTGAAATGCATTTGAAATTTCTATCGTTCAACATCTCGATTACAGTTTTCTAATGCTCCTGCGGCTGTTTAGCATCATGGCCCTGTCGTGGAGCTTGAACATTCTTTCTCTGATAACGGAGGGCATCACTCAGATAACGGTCCAAATTGTGGATATGTACTTCAAAAAATCTTTTGGGATAATCATTTTTGCATTATTTATACTAAACCGCAGCACGCTTCGACTCTTTATGAAAAGGTAAGGCCAAATTTGAAATATTGTAGTGATTCTGTGATTTCTGTCTCTATTTAGAATTCGTTAACGGAGAGGATGAAACGATGCGTCGTTCGTTGAGGTATACTAAAAACAGTATCCATAAGATCATAAGGTTTGATCGATATCTTCTCTCGACCTAAGTGAAACTTACAGAAATATGTAAATCTTATAAATGTGTTAAATTTAAAATATTAAAACCTATAAACGCATTATTAATGTGTATGTACCTTTTATTTAACAGTCCAAGTATCTTGTTTATATAAAATCTGTAGCAACATTGAATTTTCAGTAATTTAGCCAAAATTTTTAGCGACCTTAAGCTGCCGGTATTTTAAGTTCTTCGGCCGTATAGGAAATCCTGTAAATAGTATTATAACTCGCTGAATTTCAAAATATCTTTATTATCTTTGGGAAATAAGCTAATTATATTATTTCAAAATTTCAGATTTAATTTTATAAAAATCGGACGACAATATATATGAAAGTAAATTATATTATCTTAGATACAAGTGGATTATTAATGATACAATCTGTGGTGTGAAAAAAGAACCGAAAGTCTTAAGCTTTTTTAACAGTGTACGGCTTTTAATTTGATCCAACGGATCGGAACTCTTTTACTGCTTTGGAAACTCCTGATTAAAGTAAGAATACCCACTGAATTAACGGGATGCAAGGGAATACGTCGTATTGGTCCCCTACGGAGTACTTATAATATCACTGCTTTATAAACAACATAAGCTGATAACTTTTTCTTGTAACAAGCTTATATATCCGTGAAATCGGCGAGTTTAAAGTCAGTCACGATTTTCCGCCGGCATTAAAGTTTCTTTATAAGCGTTCGGAAACAATTTTGAGATCATGGATAATATATTTTCTTGGATCATTTACAACAAACCTCTCCAAATTTTTGGTATTTATAAGATTGGAGTCCAATATTTAAAATTTAGGATTAAAATTTTTCCTAATCTAGTTGGGATTTCATCGCTAATATGCTTGTTCCTGACGATTACGGTTTATCTATATGTGAATAAGCTTCGAAATCAGCTCGGAAAGTGTCTCGTAATGTTTTTATTTTGTCGTCTTGTTAGTCAACTATATTTTTTATTTTTGATGCCACATTTCTATAATTTACCAAAAGGCATTTGTCTTGCTGCAAGTATGTAAATTCGTTAGAAATGTAAAAAATGGGAGTATATAACTCAATTTCCCAGGTTACATTGTATATTTCTTTGTAATGGCAGCTGAGCTTTGGGGCACTGCCTTTAGTCATAATGTGTGGAAAGGATTGAAAGCTGTACAGCGTAATGATCCTGGAAACAGGTTCCTGGTCTACAACATATTTGCTTGGGGCATGGCGGCTTCTCTAACAGCAGTAATTTTTTTGTTGGATTATTCTTTGAAGTATTCATTTTTACTGCCCGGAGTTGGTCTACGTGAATGCTGGTTGTACACTCCAGGCATAGCACCCACTATCTACATCCAGTGGCCAACATCGCTAATGGATGCCTACAAAGTGATCGTGTTTACCCTGACTGCTTTTCACATTGCAAAAGTTAAGCGTGATATAAGGAGGTTCAGCCCCGATGACGAGAGGAGGACCAAAATAAAATCGGACAACAAGAAGTAAACTTAACTTTAATGAGACCTTGGAATGCGTTTGAAATTTTTATTGTTCAAAATTTCGATTACAGTTTTCTTATGCTCCTGCGGCTGTTTAGCATCATGGCCCTGTCGTGGACCTTGACTATTCTTTATCGGTTGACCTCTGGAAATATTCAGATGGCGGTCGAAGTGCTGCACTTATACTTCCACCTGTCCTTTGGGGTAATCATTTTTGCATTGTTTATTTTAAAGCGTAGCACGCTTCGACTCATCATGGAAAGGTAAGGGCTTTACAATTTGGAACATTTGGAATTATTAAAGTAACCGTGATTCCTGTTTCTGTATAGAATTCGATCAGGATGGAACGACGTTTAAACAAATGTATATTCTTTGCGGTTGAGGTATTCCAAAAACAGTATAAATAAGATCATTACGTTTGATCGATGTGATTATCTTTCTCTACCCTAATAAAACAAAACAAAACAGTGTACATTTTATGATTCATAAGTTATGAATGTGGAAGCAAAAATAATAAATAATAGTTTATCTTTTTCTATCAGCCTAACAGGGAATTTGACATTGAAACCGGCTCTGCATACCAAAAACATCAGAGAGGTGCTTCGCCTAAATGAAAAATTTTACCTCAACAATTTATCAAATATTTAGAGCTTAAAAGGGATATTTAAATTGTGGCATATTAATCGGTTATCGACCTACACATAAACAATCGATAGTATTGGTTATTAAATCGGTTTTCTCCCAGCTCTAGTGGAAGCACGGCTGGACTTTGTTGACGTTTCAGGTTTTTTCGCATTGCACTTGGAATTGAGGATTATCTTCGTATCTGTTCTCTTGATAACAAAAATGGGCAACGATTGGGACGAAATTAAGCGCCTGGCGGCCGATTTTCAAAAGGCGCAGCTAACGTCGACCTTGCAGAAGTGGGTATCCAGAGGCAGTAAACTCAAATGCTTGCATTTAACAAAAAAACTTTCCATATATTCTCCCTTAAAGACTTTCCGAGCGGAATTGTGTGGAGATTGTCACGCTACTGCTGGAGAAGCAGCTGCTGGAGGTTGTGTTCACCAACGATGGCAAAGAGTACATCACACCGGATCACTTGGAGCGCGAGATTCAGGATGAGCTGTATGTGAATGGAGGTCGTGCCAATTTGGTGGAGGTCAGTAAAACGCTCAACGTGGATCTGTCGCGGATTGTCGGCCTGGCCGAGCGGATAGCGGCGGAGAACCCAAGTGTTCACCTCGTGCTGGGGCAGCTCATTGATGAAGATTACATCGCGCACATTGCCCAGGAGATTAACGAGAAGCTGGCGCTGCGGGGTGAGATCTCCATATCGGAGTTGGCCTCCCAGTTCGACCTGCCGTCGGACTTCCTGCAGCAGGACGTTGTTGAGAAGCATCTGGGCAGGATCATCAAGGGCAGACAGGATGCCACCAATCCGCGGGTGTTCTTCACGCAGGCCTATATTCAGCGTTGCAAGGCGAAGATTCGGGGAGCCTTGGCAGCCATCACCAGGCCTACAAATGTGGCTGTAATCCTGCAGCAAATTGGAGTACAGGAGAAGATCTTCCATTCCCTGCTGGACGAGATCTCGCCGGCTGGCCAGGTCACCTCAAAGCTGGCCAATGCCCAGTACGTGCCCCACATCTACGCCAAGACTCAAGCGGACTGGGTGAACTCGTTCTACAAGCAGAACAGCTTCCTGGAGTACGAAGCCATACACAAGCTGGGCATTTCGGATGCCAAGTCCTACATCCGAAAGCAATTCCCCAGTGAGGAGTTCCTTTTTCTCAAGCGCATAGCGCTTGGAGCACGCCTGGTTGAGCTGACGGTGGTCACGGCCTTGAACGAATGCAGTGCCACGAAGCAGTACCTGGACCTATCCACCATTCTACCCTCCAATCTGTCTGAGGAGGACATTGAGGAGGTGTTCGGCGCCATCATGGCCCAGAAACACAGCAATCCCAGCAATTTTGTGTACCTGGATAGCATCGGTAATCAAATGTCCCTCCTTGGTCTTATTATTATGTGCTCTAATTTATCAAATTTGCTCTTTTAGTCTTCTCGCAGCCGTACCTTACCCAGCTGGTCCAGCCCTGCCAGGCGCTGGCCGAGTCCCAGGCAAAAACGGCTATTGACAGCGGCGTCTACCAGCAGCACATTGTGGAGAAAACGTTGGCTCAAAAGGGTAATGCCTCAGCTCAGGATCTTGAGGATGATGGCAAGGTCGACAAGCGAGATGAGCGAAGAAAGAAGGCGGCCTCGGGCAAAGCTGGCGGCGGATCTCAGGGACGCGAGACCAAGACCAAGTCAACGAAGAAGCATCAACGAGGCAGGGGAGCAGCTGCTGCTCAGAACGACAGCGATGACGAAGATGATGTTTCACACCCAGGTGGTGGTGGTGGTGGTGCCGGAAACAAGAAGACTGTGAAGCCATTGGCCCTGGTCAAGACGGCGGACATTGTAAAACTAATCACTGCTAGTCTGGAGGAGGAAGGATTGGAGCACTTGGCCAACTCCATTGCTGCGTTGTATACGAAGTATGTAAAAACTGAATAATATATTTATATTTAAGGCAGTAGATTCTAAATGTAACTCATCCCATTTTAGCCAATTCAATCAGGCGGCTTTGGCACGTGCCCAGGAACTGTTTGAAGCTACACCGCAGACGAATCGCCGCCAGACGCACGCTGCCATTCAGGATCGCATTAATACGCTGCTGATAGATATTCGGCTTTATGAGAAGGGCTTGAAGCTCTTCCCGCAGGATACACAGTCGCAGCTGGTTAAATATCTGCTCAAGTCCTTGGGTAACGAAATCTGCAACGAACTTTCCCTCTATGTGGCCAGCGAGTGCAATTTGACTGTGAAAAATACAAACCTTAATGTGGATCAGCGCAATAAGTTGGCCCAGGAATGCGATGCCCAGTACCGCACGGCATTGTTGGAACAAAATAAGGCTCTGAACAGGACGATCGATGATTTCGAGCTCGCCACGGAAGCTGTGTTGAAGACCTGCAGTATGATCATCAAGAAGGTGGACAAAAAGAAGGATCGCCTGCTGATCGCTGACCACAAGAAGAAGCTGCAGGAACAGCTTTTAGGGTGTCAGGAGCCAGCACTGATTTTGCACTTAGCGGCACTTATCCTGTTCACCACAATTAGCGGCTGTATTCTGCACGCGTCCGGCAAGTTCGTCTCTGCCATTCTGCAGCACATCCGCGGGTCACTGAACGAGTCGCAGAACGCATTGCTGCTCCGCTACCACGGTGAGTTTGCTTAGTTTGATTTTTACGTTTATAAAGTAAGCAAATTCAATTTAAATTGAGATCAACATCGATTTTTGTGATATAAATAATTTTGCACATCGGTTCTGATTGATTTGTTTTGCTAGAATTAATCCCTGTGTACATTTAATTTCAGATCTGGTTCTGCAAGTGCTACAGGCATCGCCGGATAGCAACGACTCAAAGATCGCCCACGAACAATTGCAGATAATGCAGAAGGAAGTTATTGATCTGGCCCAGAACTTCACTCGCGCCTCCGTCTCCAAGGCAGACTGAACAAGAAAAGCTCTCTTCCGTTTTAGAAGCATTTCAGTCAACTTAAATTGGTTTCTTTGGTTTTGTAATAGATTTCTTTTAGAATTGTTACCATTTTGATAGTTTAAAAATTGAGGTTTTTATTATTATTATTGCTATGCACGCGAGAGTCGCCTAAAAATACAATCAGTAAAGGATACAAAAGAGAGTTCCACACTTTATCACTTGACAGGTTTTATGTTTTTATAGGAAAACTGTTTCTAGATTGATTTTGGTTAGAGTATAATTTTCAATTTGTAAGCTCAAGCTTTACTCATTTCATAAAATTGTCTTACTGAGCGAGCAGACCTGCGATTTATATATGTACACATACTTGCCGAATTCTTACAACTAAAGGATTTGTTAACAGTACAAGATATAGGTTGTGCTCATTTGATTGTTAGGTTTGAATTGTGAGCGGCGATCGGTGCTCCCTAAATACTATGAAGTCTTTGAAGTATCTGCTTGGCCTTGTCGCTGGATTGCCTGTAAAACGAAATTAAATATTAGTTTTTGTGCTTGCCATGAATCAATTTCAAGTTATTACATAAAAACTGACGGATTGCTGACATCACAGCTCTCTAGAGTTTGCTTGATGTATCCTATGAAGAGCTCAAGATTCTTGAGGGTTTCGCTGTTGGGCAACAGCCAGACCGTGGGCAAGGTGTTCACAATAATGTAGGCCTTGTTGATGGCATCGTTTGGCGTGCAGACGCGCATAGCCAGCAGGAGATAGCGATTCAATAGCGCCCCAATAGCTAGTTCTCGAAGCAGTTTATCTGCCAAAATGCCCTGCCAGCTGAGAAAGTTGCGGAAAAGCTTCAGGCCGCTACAAAATTGACGCTGGAAAAAGGATGTCTTCGCCTCTTGCACTCTGGAAAGGGAATAAGAGGATTACCATCATATTTAGGTCGAAGACAATGCTTGACTTACTGCTTGGGAAATATGGGTATAAAGACATCATTCTCCAGAGCCAATCGCATGCGTTCCATTATGGACTCAAAGAGCTTGTTCAACTGCTTATTTGTGCCGCTCAGCGGGAACTCTCGCCCCAAACGATTGATGAAACCAACCAGTCTCAGCGTCTGAGTGGTGGACAGTGGATCCCAGCACTCGGTGACCAAAGCTGTCGAAGAAAATATAATATTGTGAACATTGGCAATAAGTGCAACAATTTCCAAGATATACTTACCGGTCACCTTCGGCAAGACTATCTTTTCTATAAGTGCCGGGACCAAATTGACGTCCGGATCGTTCTTCAGCTGGTCCACTGTCTCATCTGGTTGGCAGGCATAGAGCATGCAGGCCTGATACCAACGCATATTCTCGATATCCGCGTACTCGTCCAGCAGAGGCGACCACAGGAGCAGCTCGTGCCGCACCAGCGGCGCCAATAGCTTGGGCAGGCACAAACTAACGAAAGCATCCTGATAGGAGGACATGTCCGTTTTACGCCAGGCGTAGAACTTCATCAGAATCAGCTCGACCTTTGAGAATTCGTCGGTGACGTCCTCGAAGGTCTCCGACGCCTGTGACTCCATTTGAGCGGTGGAGGCCACGCTCTGTTCCTGTTGCTGATCGGCGATTTCATCATCGCTGGACATGCCATCTAGGTGCGAGGAGAGTAGATCGTTTCGCTCACGTTCACACCGGCGGCGTGTTCTACGACCCTCCCGCTCGGCAGCACGACGAACTTGCTCCTCGTATTCCGGTGCCCGACGGGCAGCAGCGGAGATGGGCTCTTAAACATAACAAGGAATTATCAAAATGTTTATATCTTAAACAATAAATCCGTCTTACTTGCTGCCTCGGCAATTTCTTTGGCCTGATCGCGGACATCTTGGCGACGACGATTAACCAGATATCGTTGATTCTTTCCATACTGCTGAAGGGCTCGCTTTTCCAGGTCGTTAATCATCGGTGTCTTCTCGGCCAGGCAGTCGACCAGGTCGTTAACATAGCACTTGACCTCCTGATAGAACTTGTACTTGGCCGCCGCCGTTGGTGCATTTTGCTGGCACTCCAGCTGCTGGAGCTTTAATGCCTTCAGCTCGAGACTGATCCTGGCCATGCTGGCACTGTGATCGGTTGAGCGTTCTCTAAGCTCGGCCAGACGCGACTGAATGGCTGCAAAGATCTCCTGTGGTGTTCGCAACGCCGTGGCCTTAGCCTTTTCTTTCTTCGCTTTGGTCGAAGATCGCACAGCTGCCGCTAGATTGATGCGATCTAGAGAGCTCTTGGCGTAGGCCTGTTCCAGCAGCGTGGACGTGGACTGTGGAGGCGGCGCCACAGCATCCGCGTCATCGTTCGCAACGGATCCTCCTGCTGGAGTCGCGGGCTTTATCATGAAGCGCGACAGGACGGTTTCGTGCTGTGCATGGACCAACTGGGCACCCGTGACCCCCTTGCGTATCTGCTGATTCTCCCACTCGTTCATTTCGCGGTCGGAGTCTTCATCGGTGGCTGCAGTGGATTGAACAGAGGTTAGTTAGGAAAGGAATTAACATTATAGGACAGCTGCATCTCTGGCCTGGCTTAGCTTTTTGGCCATAAACCGGACTGGCTTCTCTTCACTACATACAATCATTCTCGACCGCATAGAACTGCTCGCGCCGCTCCTCGCGCTCCTTGCGCCCTGTTATATCGTTCATATCCATGCGCTCCTCGTCATCGGATTGATCGCCCTCCACATCCTCGCAGGGGAGGCGAGTGCTAAGCTTGGGCGGTTCCTTTGGCTCTTCAATGGGTATGTAGTCACCGGCCCCTTGAATACCAGTTAGAGAAACAATCTTGTAAATAACGATTACAATTTAAATTGAATTAGTTTTACCTTGTTCCCTGGCTCGCTGACGACGCTTTCGGGCAGCGTGTATCATCGCGGCATCTGGAATGGAACCGCTTTCCAACATCTGCTTCAAGTGCTCTGGCTTTGAGAAGCGATGTCGCGACTTGTCATGACCGCCATCTTCGGATTGCTGATCGTCCTCGTCGCTCATATCATCTCGCCCAGCACATAGGGCAGCTCGACCGTTCAGCACTCCCTCGGGTGTCTCTGACTTCTTTACCACTAGCTGCGGGTGTAAGGAAGTAAAATTCATGTTATTGAAGATTTCATAAGGGTATTTTTTTTTCAAAGTGCGGTTAAAAAGAATCGTGCTGCTTGTAGGGAAAGACATGCGTTTATAGTCAGTGGTGGGAAGAATTACCAGAACTGATGGCAAAGTAATAGCTTAAGTAAGGAAAGTAGCGTATTTTCAACTTTCCAAACAATATTGGATAAGTATTTAACTATCTATTTATTCATTTGATCAGTAATATGGATGTATATCAACAGCATATAATCGACACAAATATTCCGCTCAATATCATATCGAAAAAGATCGCATTTAAATTTAAAATATTAAATATAAGAGGTAAAACTCCTCTACGCGCTCTTCGATTTTTTTTTCCATAAAACTAGCGATTGAATGTTATAAAATCAACATTTTACGACTCAAAGCCCATGAATTGTATTACTAAGTAGCATATTTCAATAGTTTTCAAAACCTTGGTGATTTTGGTGGTACCTGTGGACTGATAATTCTCATCACTGAATATATTCAACTAAAACAGTGGGAAACTAAGCCATGACTGGGGACTACAGCTTGGTTTTAAT
>VNJS01008982.1:0-18958 GCA_008042575.1 Drosophila watanabei
TGCCCATTTAACAGCGTTCAGCATACAGTGCTGCCCATTTAACAGCGCTCAGCATCCAGTGCTGCCCATTTGCGCATTTCAGCACCCAATGCTACCCATATTTTTAAAGTTTCAGCACCCAGTGCTGCCCAAAAAACTGCTCTTCTAAAAACCGCCAGATATAGCGGGCAAATGGCCAAATTGGCAACGCTGCAAACAATTTTATTTAGTTTAATTTCACCGGTAAACATTTTGCGTTTTTAACTTAAATATTAACTACCTGCAGTTAGCAATGGTGTCAAATTCGGTGTAGACAAACAGCGAGTGTGCGTTTAGTGTTATTGTGCGTGTGAGGCTTTCTCTGCCCTTAATCAATTTGTTGTAGTTTTGTGATTCGCCAATTTAAAGAAAAAAGTTACCTCGCGTTATAAATAACAAGCACATCTAAACAATTCGTTCCCTGTTTTGTTTTTGACATTTTTGCGCTTTGTTTACACTGTCTGCGGCAACTATAATTAACGAGAACTAGTTTTTGTGGTAAGTGAGGGCGAAGGGGAAAAAAGAAAACAAAAAAAAGCTCACATTCCATCACGGCGTCTGTCAACAATCTGCAATTATGTACAGACAACTCTCTGTGTGATCTCTCCGGATCGTGTACATATATCGCATATATGTACATATGTATCCGTGGACCGGCAAAGAACAGATTTCTCCAGTTTCATTGAAGGGCCAATAAACTTTCCGCGTCTCGCACGTTTCCGAACTTTTAACAGCTTTGTAAATTTCCGGTTAAACAATTGCTGATAAAACTTGGGTTCGCTTTTCTATTCCCATACTGATAAGACACGTTTTTTCTTATCTCGCGACCTTGAAATCGATCGTTAAATGCGAGAACTTTGAATTTAAATAGAATTTTACAAATTCCTGGTAATATTGAACTTTTTACAAGGAAAATTTCAGAAAGCTACTGCTAGGAACTGTGAATTGAAATACAATTTTACAAATTCCTAGTAATAATTACTTATTTACAAGGAAAATTACAGAAATCTGTTACTAGGTTATTTATGACATATATTTGAACAATTTAAAAAAGAGCAGAAGCTTATGACATGCAAAAAATCGATACAACTGCTTTTAAGAAAAAAATCCATTTTCAATATCTTCGTCAATTTTGTTGATTACAAACTGCAATTCCTCTACCGGCACATTTTTTTAAAATAAGCTCTTTAAAATCACATTCATGAACTTTGGCCCATAAAGCAATCATGTTTAATAATGTTTTTATTATTAACCCCTTTCTTTTAACAATAAATGTACAAATGTACATAAAGTGAAATGTTTTCTTTGTATCACTGTGAAAGTATCTACAAACGACTCTTATTGGGTTTGCGAAACTGAATGGTAAACAATGCAATTTATTGAAGACTTCTTCAATACTCAATTTATACTTACTTTAAATGTAATGCTAAATAATGCACCATTCTTTTCATAAATATACAAATGTTGGTAATTAAGCTCCTTTTGTCAGAAACAAAATAGTAAAAACAAAAAACGAAAAATACAAGAGGGATAAAATTATGGATAACAAGAAAGGAAGCTATCTTCTGGAAGGCAAAGTTTATATACCCTTGCATGGAAATCGAGCATAACTAAGCCAAAAATGTATTAATTTCAATTCGGAAAGCCTTTCTATGCTAGTTGTTACCGGGTAAAAAAATCATGCCAAAGTTATTTTCCTTCATTATATATATTCTTCTTAAATAAAACCACATCAATTTACTCTGCACTAATAGCTAATAAACCCTATTAAATAACTGCTAAACAATATGAAAATAAATCTATTGTTCAACCTCATAAAGACCTATTTCCTAAATGTGCAAAATGATCGCTCTATATCGCCCAGACAAAACAAAAATCGAACAAAACACTTCTAAATTGTAAATAAACGATGGCATAACAAAGCGAAATTCAATTTACGTGCACACATCTCGTGCTTGTATTTGCTTTCATCGACCGAGCAATTTGATCACGTTTTAAGCGATCCCAACCGATACTTTCAACTCTGCTCCGCCGCTCGTTGAGCTAATTGAGGCGGCCGATCGGTCGTGTGATCACTGATCAGTTGTTGTTCTTCGGGCACGCGATCTGCAAGAGCGATCCAGCGGCTCCTTCCCTCAGTCTTGGGCTAGCTTCTGAACCGATCGGAACATAGAATGTAGCAATACCTCGAATTGAATAAACGTGCCTCGCCCTTCATCCGAAACATTTGTGCAAATATTTACGTGAGTTTCTGACAAAATACGAAGAACCAGTTAGGTTGAAAATTAGAATGTTTCAAATGTTAATGCTACACTTGTGCCTTGAAGAGAAAATATCTGTCGACTTACCTTGAGCAGATATCTCTAAAATTACTTACACATTTAAGTGTCTGGCATGGCATCTTTTATTGACTTTACTTATGGATATAATATTAAAACCAAAAATCTAGCTTTCGGTTTTTGAATTCATTTTGTTTGCTTTTATTTTCTTATTTCTCTTACACCTAATCTAGTTTATCCGGTGGGACTTTTGTAAGAATTAAGTTTGTTTACCATAAACTCGTATCTCTTCTATTGTCTCGAATTTTTCACTGTTCCTTTTTTTATTTTTTGCTGTGGGCCATAACATTGCTTGATGTCTATTTTGTTTTTGGGTTTGTCTGTCACGCAGACGTCTAATAATCAAAATATTTAATTATGCAAAGTAAGTTTGAGATGTCGTTGAACTTAGGGAGATGAGTGTGAAATGTATGAGATATGTGTAGAAGGTACAAAGGGAGCTATTTTGCGCACTTTATTCGGAAACTAATAATTACCCATGTATTTACATTAAACAATTAAAACTCCCATAACTAAAATTTCAGGAATAAAAGACTTTGTTCCTGTTATCTTCTTAATCTTTCAAAGTACTCAACAACAATATACTTTATACATTAACTTACCTTTTCCTTACTTCCTTCCAGCGACTCAAATACCGAAGAATGACCCTCAAGGACTGGGGATATCGGTTGCTGCCCGGTCTAAAATGGTTGCACGGCTACACCGGCCAGGATGCGGTGGCGGATCTGATAGCTGGCGTCACAGTTGGACTGACGGTGTTGCCCCAAGGCTTGGCGTATGCGACTCTGGCTGGCTTGGAGCCGCAGTACGGACTGTACTCGGCCTTTGTGGGTGGCATCATATACGCCATGCTTGGCAGTTGCCGGCAGGTTACCATTGGACCTACGGCACTGCTTGCTCTGATGACCAGCCGGCACACTGGCTTGGGACTGGGATCGGGCCCGGCCTACGCGATACTGCTGTGCCTCATCTCGGGCGTGGTGGAGCTGGGAATGGCGGTGCTGAAGCTGGGCGCCCTGGTGGATCTCATATCGCTGCCCGTTACCGTTGGCTTCACCTCCGCCACGGCCGTTATCATTGGCACCTCGCAACTCAAGGGTCTGCTGGGGTTAAGGGGTGGCTCCGGCTCGGACTTCATCAACACCATGCGCTCGGTGTTTGGCAATCTCCATCAAGTGCGACGAGGTGACTTTACTTTGGGTTTGATCTCCATCATAGTTCTTCTAGTGCTGAGGGTAAGGCGGTTTATTTAAATTATTATTTTATTCTCCGTCTAACTCTAAGATTTGTTTTGGTAGAAACTGAAAGACGTTAAGCTGAATGGACGACTTCGTAGCTTGCGTGCCCAGCAGCTGGTGAGCGGCAGCATTTGGGTCATAGCCACCGGACGGAATGCTCTGGTGGTGCTGGTAACCAGTGTGCTGGCTTACAGCACCTGCTACCAGATGGAAAGCTGTCCGTACATCCTCACGGGAAAGGTGAAGAGCGGCCTGCCCAGCGTGGCGCTGCCCAAGTTTGAGACCAAGATTCTGGACAGGAATGGCACCGAAACCACTCAAAACTTGGAACAAATGGTAAGGTGATATATATTCTCGCTATTTCTCTTCTTCTTTTAATTATATTTTATAAATTCTTCCCTTTTAGCTCTCAGAACTGGGACCCTCTATGCTGATCCTACCCATTATTGCCGTTTTGGGAAACGTAGCTATTTCAAAGGCATTTGGTGGCGCCGGCCTAAGTCGCGGGAACTGGTGGCTCTATCCATGAGCAACATCTGTGGCGCCTTCTGCAGCTCCATGCCGGTGACAGGATCGTTTTCGCGGAGCGCTGTCAACCATGCGAGCGGAGTGAGGACACCCCTCGGAGGTTGCTACACGAGCGTTTTGGTTCTCCTCGCGCTGGGCCTGCTGGCACCCTACTTCCAGTATATTCCCAAGGCCGCCCTCAGTGCTGTCATCATCTCGGCGGTGATATTTATGATCGAGTTTGAAGTCATCCGTCCATTGTGGCGGTGTAGCCGCCGGGAGCTGCTACCGGGAGCCATTACCTTTGTGTTGAGCCTAGCTGTGGGCGTGGAGATTGGCCTGCTACTGGGTGTAGGCGCCGATGTGGCCTTTCTGGTTTACCGGGCCGCGCGGCCCGTGCTGAGCGTCTCCAAACTGCAGACGAGCAATGGCATTAACTACATTCTGATTCGGCCGAAGCATAGTTCACTGTACTTTCCGGCCATCGAATGGGTTCGCTCAGGAATCTCGAAAGCCTTGGCCACGCACGGCACTGCCCCGGTGGTTCTGGACTGCGCCCATGTGCATGGTAAGTTTCAAAGGATCTAATAAAATACTCTTCATACTCAATTAATTAATAAACAAATATTCTTGTTGCAGATTTCGATTTTACGGCAGCTCGAGGAATGGGCTCGCTGAAGAAGGAGCTCGCCAAGGCAAACGTTCCCCTGTTCCTGATGAGTGCGCATAAGGACATCGGTGTGATACTGAAGGAGTCGACACACATTGATTTTCCCACGATAGACTGCCCCGATGATCTGGAACCAATTTTGGAGCAAAGTGAGACCTGCTTCGGTACTTTATCCGTTCTGCCCGTTCACAATCATTCTTCTAAATTTTCACGCTTTAAATCTATGCTTTTATTCGCAGCTTGCTCCACTGTTTGATCACGTCACACTAAGCACACTCCATCTCCATCTCAGTATCCCTTGTCTAGTTTTATAATGAAATTTGTATTTTTTCAGCTCCGGACTATGTGCTCCACTTGCAGGTCGCAGCACCGCTCGTCGAGTCGCGTCTGGTGCACTGTGGTGCCGGAGAACCTACTGAACTGAGTAAACTCAATGGAAAAACTGCTTCATAGAAGGAGGAAACCGAAACTCACAATGCGGGATATGAGAATATCGTTAAATTTAAATGTACTTAAGTATGCAAATAATCTTCCGGCTCGATCTATGGCATATGTACATTCAAACAGAGCTCTCTACGCTTTCTCTAGTATTTAACTTGATGCACATTTCATTTCAAACTCTTCCATTCCTATATTTAATGTTCCCTCGCCAAACCATCATGTGCTTGTGCTCGAATAGCTTAAGCTTTAAGTGTATATAAACATATGTAGTTAGGTTTTATAATGTTATAAATGTTTGCTTTTTGTACTTTTATATATATTTTTTACAAATGCAAGAAAGACATCACAAACACGACAGAAGGTCGTTTGTTAAGGCTTCAGTTATTTTTGTTTCTTTTTGCCTTGCAAGCCTAGCGATAGACTTTTCAATTTATTCACTTCAGCTTACAATTATGCAATGACCAAGCATATCCCCAAAAGGCTGCCACCAATTTGTTCTGTTAAAGCAAGAGCTCATCCGGTTATAGGATACCTCAATATTACATTGATATTTGAGGCAAAATTCAATATAAATTGATATTTTGATTGGTATATCGAACCAAATTAACAGCTCCAGTTTAATCTTATAAAATTCGCATTTATTTAATATTTATTATCAATAAGAACTGATGCCTAAATAAGGATTTGTATAAAACTAATTTTTACATGCGTAGTCACAAAATTAAAAAGAACTTTTAAAAAATATTACAAAATAATCTTCAGCGCGTGTTTAACTTAAAAAACAACATTCAAGGCAATAAATAGCAAATATGAAGTAAGGTCTAGGGTAGCCCTAAGGTTAGCATAGAATAGATTTCGAATGGGACACGATGAGTACAACATTTCACAACAACAACTGACATTTACAAATCGGTGATCTCGTGGTGAGATTCGTATGCAGCGGAGGAGGCGGATATGCCGCTCCTGACGGACTGATCCTCGCTGCTGATGGTTATCCGGGTGAGCAGCTCGGTCTGGATGCGTTTCAGCACCTCCACAACTTCGCATAGGACGCCGCTCTGGGCCGCCTGCTGCATGGCCTCGTTGGCGTCCACCAGCGCCTCGTTGAGAGCTCCCAGCTCCATGCGCGCCTTCGCCCGGGCGTAGTAGCCTTCGTAGCTGTGCGGCTTCTGGGCAATCGCTTGCGTGGCCAAATCTATGGAGGCGTCAAGTTCCTAAAAGGAAAAATACTGGGTAAATTATTTGTTAAAAGGCATCTCAATAAGTTCAGCTTACATTCAGTTTTCGCTTGCAGCGCGACAGATTCAGCAGCAGATTGGTCCTCAGCTGGGCAAAGATAGCATTCCTCTCGAGCAGCTGCTCCAGACCAGAGATCTTCCGCAGAGCGTACTGGTACCGATGGGCGGCCTCCTGGAAGCGGTTCTTCCGGTACAGTACGTTGCCATCCTCCAGCAGTTTGTTGAGCAGCACCACCAGGATCTCCGGCTTGCCCATGGCCATGCTCCACGTGGTGGGACCCAGCTTGGCGCCCTTCCGCAGGAACACCTGCACGGCCTGGATGTTCCGGCAGGCAATGGCTCGATCCAGTGGCCGCATTCCATGCACATCGATGTGCTCCAGGTTGCCACCCTGATCCAGGAGATACAGGACCAGACTGGCAGCTCCCTGATAGGCGGCCAGGTCGAGGGCAGTGCGTCCATTGTGGTCTTCGTGATGACGATTGCAGCCGTGCTCGATTAGAGTCTTGGCCGCCGCCAGGTGTCCACGCAGGCAGGCCCAGCTGAGTGCCGTGAATCCTTCGTGATCCTGCGCCTCCAAGGCCGAGCCCCGGGCCAGGAGTAGTTCCATCAGCTCCAGATGGCCCTCCTCCGCGGCTATCATTAGCGGCGTCTTTCGCGTCTGTCCCAGCGGCTCGTCTAGCAGGGCTCCGCGCTGCAGCAGTTGCTCCACCACGCTCCAGTGACCCTCCTTGACGGCCAGCCAGAGGGCTGAGTATCCCTGCCGGTTCCTGGCATCGATCTGGGCGCCGCGGGAGAGCAGGATGCCCACCACATCGACGCAGCCATGACGGGCGGCGGCGGTCAGTGCTAATTCTCCGCTGCTCGGCTCCATGCCATTCACGTCCAGGTCGAACTCGGTCTCATTGAGGTCCAGCAGATCCTCGAGGATTTTGCAGTGCGCCTGCGCGGCGGCTCCAATCAGTGCCTGCTGCAGGGCCATCGATCGGGTTACGTCCTGGGAGTGCGGCCTTGGCGTCCAGTCGCAGGCCAGCAGGTACTTGACCACGCTCAGGTGACCCATGCGGGCGGCATGGACCAGGGCACAGCGCTGGGTAATGTCCAGCTGACCGAGACTGCTGCCGGCGGCCACCAGGGGACGCACCACGTCGCAGTGGCCACGCATGGCGGCCAGGATCAAGGGAGTGCATCCCTGGCTATTCGTCAAGCCCACATCGGCGCCAAACTCCAAGAGAAGGCTCACCATGGGCAGGATGCCCTCATGAGCGGCTATGCAGAGGATGGGTGCTCCTCCCATGTAATCCGTGCGGTGATTCGGCGAGGCTCCAGCCAGGAGAACCAAGCGGGACACCTTCAGATTCGGACTGTAGACATTTCGCAAGGCGCCCAGCGAGGAGGAGATGTTGTCAGCTGCTCCTGCCAGCCAATAGGATTGCAGATCCCTGGGCGAGAGCAGAGCCTGAGTGGTTCCCCCATAGAGGTGCGCCTTCAGCATGTGGTGACCCAGCTCCAGGGTGAGCTGCGGCGACAGCGGCGCCTGCAGCCGGGACAGTCGGAAGGCGATGGCCGCATGGCCCAGCCGGGCGTCGCAGAGGAACTTGCTGGACTCGCCTTCATCCCGCCGCATCAGCCACTCCCTCAGCGAGCTGTGGAAGAACATGTAGGTGTTGTCCAGCCGCTTGATCAGGAATCCGTCCAGCAGCTTGAAGCGCTGCATAAAGTCCGGCCAGCTCAGCGCCTCCCGGCCGTGGCCCAGCGCCTCCATGCTGTAGTAGATCTCGTCGAGCGTCAGCGGATACAAGGCTGCCAAGCAGACATTCAGGATCGGAGCAGCCTGCTCGAAGCTGCGGGCAGTGGGAAAGCGCAGATTGAAGTGCAGCAGGAAGATCTGGGCCAGCGACACGGGCAGGACCTTGTAGCTGGAGGACTTGATCACCAGCTGGCCGCGGCCAATGAGATCCAAGATGAGCTTCGTGTACAGCATGGATCCCCTGCTCAGCGACTGCAGATGGGACACGAACTTTGTCTGCGGCTGGCTGCCCGCCTGCGAGTTCTGGCCCCCGCCCCCGCCGCCGATGTTCATCCTGATCTCGGGACTATCCGCCAGCCGGGCTCCTATGTAGTCCAGCATGTCCTGCTGCAGGGCCTGGCTGCTGGCCCAGCTGTCCAGCGTGACCTGCGTGTAGCTCGGAGCCTTGACCAGCTCCAGCATTTGGGTACGCACGGTGGCCACCAGCTTCAGCCAGGCGGGAAAGTGCGGCGTGAGCTGCGCCAGGAAGCTGGCGATGGTGTGCCCATGGTCGGGACGGTGGTACTCCGCCTCGCACAAGGCATCCACCAGGATAACGGCCACCTTGGCGGGTATTTTGCCCGCACGATGCAGCTGGGCGAGAGGCTCAAGGATGGCCAGCTTCATCACTCTCTCCGCATCCGCGATGCACTCGCGCACACTGAGAATGTCCTGGAGATGCGGCTCGGACAGGAGGTAGTCCCTGTAGGCGGTCAGCTGCGGAGCCTGGCAGAGCTGGGCGGCCAGCGAGTGGACAAAGTCCGGCACCTGGCAGGTGAGATTGGCGTCCGCCTGACAGAAGTGGTACCCGACCATGTGGGAGGCCAGGCCGCGCATCCGTTCACAGTGGGCGCCCAACTGCAGCTGGCTGTAGATGCCATCCGGATCCTCCTGCATCTGGCGACGGCCGAAGCAGGAGTACTCCACCAGCTGCAGGCAGAAGGCGGTCTTTCCGGTGCCGGGTTGTCCATTGATCAGCACCACCCGGGTCTCGGTTCCGAGCAGGATGTTGGACAGCTGCTTCACCAGCCACTGGCGACCCACGTACGGGGGATCGGGCTCCTGCAGTGGCACCTCGAAAAAGAGCGGCTTGAGGGCCAGCTGGACAGCCGCCGCTACTCTCGAGGCAGCTCCTGACGCAGCCGCCGATGAGTTGGCGCTGGATCCCTGCTGTCCCCGAGTTGACCTTCTGGCGTTTCCCTTGCGACTCTTGCCCGGCAGCGCCTCGTACACATGGAGCATGGAGCCGCCGGTCTTGAACTTGCCACACAGACTCAAAGCATCCTCCTTGATGCCGTGACTGGTGGCCACCGACAGCTGGCTGCCGCTGAGCAACCCGCCACCGCTGGCCAGCGTCTGCTCCGGACTTACGTTCTGCGACGAGCTGCCGCTTGTGGTGGTGCTGGCTGCACCCACGCCACTGCTGCTGGTGGTGCTGGTGGTGGAGTGGGCGGAGATGGGATCACAGCCGCTGCCACTGCTGCTGCTGTTCCCATTGCTTCCGGGATCGTTCAGCAGCAGGCCGAGTCGGGCATGGAGCTGGTCCTTTTGCAGTTTCTCGTTCAGCAGCAGCGACGAGTGATGATCGAGGGCGTCGCTACCTGTAGCGGCGAGAACAAATAAGGATTAGGAATAGGTAATCACTGGGTTAACATGCCAAAAACAATTTAAATCAAAGAAACATAAAAATATATATTAAAAGCATGCAAAAAGGATCCGAGTTAATGGACGAAAATGAGAGTGCAGCATGCAAATGTCTGTAACTGGAGGATGCACGTAAGGAATGCGGTTCCGTGCCTGCTAGCTGGTTCAGTCCCGCCTCGCTGGAGTTGGACGAATTGACACTCCACAGGGACTTGATCTTGCCGAAGACCAATGAAGACAGATGCCCCGCATAGACGGAGGTACCCGCCAGGCTGAGCCTGTTCAGGCGGTTCTCGCTGCCCGCTCCATCCCGGGCGGAGGTTTTCAGGTTGTGGTTGCTCACGTTCTTGCGTCGTCTCCTGGTGACCGCCGAGTCCGAGCAGGTCGATGTATTTAAAGCGTTGGACTCCTTGCCGGTGGCCTGATGATCGTGCTGATGGGAATGATCTGATGATTGGATGCTGGGTGAGTTATCTTTGAAGCGATAGTATCTATAAACCCTTTTTAATGTTCTACTTTGTATAAAATAAATAAATATCTCCTGCCAGATGAAACTTATTCTCTTCGAGGAATGATGCATCTAATGTGATGACCAAGGCAAGGAAAGTTGGTCTGTGTGGCAACCTGTAACCCCGCTTGAACCTAAGCAAAACTCACCTCCCGATAGGATCGAGGCCGTGTCAGTGGGACAGCCTCCATTGGAGGCCGTGCGTCGATGGCCGCTGCCCAGTCCTCCGCCTGCAGAACCGCCACCACTGCTTCCTCCTCCTCCTCCTCCGATGAGGGCGCTGCGCAGATTCTTGTGGTTAAAGAAACGCCTGCGCGTCGGCGGTGTGGCAAAGGCCGGTGGTGCGGCACTCAGTTCGCTGTAGACACCATGGATGTTGTGGCTCAAGCTGCTGCTGCGACTGTGTCCGATGGCGCTGTTGGCCATGAACTGCTTGGCAACGGCTCCACCTCCTCCTCCTCCTCCTCCTCCTGCTCCTCCGTTGTGATGCTGGTGGTGCACATCGACGGTGACGGTTTGTGTTGTGGTGCCAATGCCATTTGTAGAGGCCGCAGCCCGGGGCAGTTTGCCATTGCTCGCATAGCGGTGGTGGTGGTAATCCGGCGATTCCGACTCCTGCCGATGCTGCTGCAACAAAATTTGTGAATAGAGTTAAAAAACAAACTTATCAATGATGAAAGTCTTATACACAGGGAAAAAATAACCGAAGTAAATGAGAAGAAGTTATATGAGCTTTCTAGCATATTTTTCTCTGTGTAAAAATTTAGCACACTTCGTTGGTAAGAAAAGGCGTTGCTTATTCATTGGTCACATACGAGTGTGGGCCAACCTAATACGAAAGCGTTCAAATGGGAACAGATTCAAGATGAAACCAGGTGGTGTGCACCTAGGCATTAAGGGTACCTCATGCCTGTCTTCTTATCCCAAGTTCCTCGGGCTTAGACATAATTATCATGTCAATTTTAGGCTGCCTAGGTGGGTTTCTTCTATAACACTAAGAGAAATAATCCCTGGCAAAGTCATGGATTATATGAACAATTAAAAATATCCTTTAAACAATCTTAAAAGTAAAGAAAAGCAGGAATTAAGGCTTAAATAAATTCCTATTCCATGACCATGTTTGTTTTAAGAACAATTTAAAAACATTCTTGTCAAAATATTTATTTCTAAGTGCATCCTAAACATCAGAGTCTCAGGACTTGTCCAGTTTCTGGACAGTTGTCCTCCGCTCTGGCCGGGACTCGAACCGAAACCAATCTCATTCACATGCTCCACGACCAGGTCTTAGTCATCGCCTAGTCCTCGCCTCCTTTCGGAACGTGGGGATTCGTCTTAATGAACTGCAAATCATTTTCTGTCTGCGTTGGTTTTGCGCCTTCTCTTGTTTTACTTTAATATTTTTTTTATTTTTATTTTTATTTTTGGGTAGGCCGGGAGACTGGACGTGGCACAGAAAAGAGAGCTCCAAAACGTGATTTCCAGCCACAGAGAACCTGAGAACCAGTTTCTGTTCTGTTCTGTGTGGGATAATAAGGCGAAATTGGTTGGCTCCGCCAGACGCAGACGCAGAGGCCATTAATTGACAGGAGGTAGGAGGCAGAAGGAGGTGTGTGTGGAGGCAGGCAGGTGGAGGATCTGTGGACTTTGGAGCCGGTGCCAAAGTTATGGAGGGACTGTTATGAAATTAATTGAAACCCGAAAGGGATTCAAGCAGCAGTTATCGAAAGTTCGAACTTATTTTTTTGTCTATCATCGATTAGAGGGGACCTTAAAAGAGTTGTTGAAATTATGGTTAGGACTTGGAGCTTTTCAATTTGAGCCACTTTGATGATTGTGATTTGGCTGGAGAAGAACCTCTCTGACAAGTTGCAACGCCTGCGGATGTCTGGCTGCTCTGGTTCTGGTTCTGGTTCTGGTTCTCTTCCTCCAGCGGATGTGTGTCTGGGCTCTGGGACTTGTGCAGTCACGACCACGATTCGCCCACTTCCGCTGGTGGAAGGAAGTTGGGGCTGAGCCAGTCTGCCCACAAGACGACGACGGTGTCAACTTACTAACTATATGCATCAGAGGATTTATATTTAAAAGAGAGACAGATGAAGTTGTCTGGGCTTAAGTTTAATTATAAAAACTAGTTGGTAATGGAGTTAATATAATTTAATTTCATTCCCAAATAAATTAAGTTTAAATTTATAGTTTTTAGGATCTTTTTAAATCCCATTTTCCCTCTACACCACTTGTCTCTCCTATAAGCTGATCATTTTGAGGCCTTTGCCTGCTAGTTTATCTTATCGACAGGCTTCAATCTTGAGCCTCACTGCTACCGGGATCAGCTGGGGAATTCCACGGAGCTGATCTCCTATCCATCGATTTGCGGATCAATGGATCCGTGGGCAGAGTTCCGCCTCTATCTGGTCGTAATTAAGCTGCGGTTCGTTTTGGTCCGTTTCGATGCGCTTCAAGCCGGAGCCCAACCCAATCCAAGATAGAGACTCCCCCCTGAAGCAACCTCTTCCTCTATCAATTCCATCGTAGAAAGGCTTTCTTTTAAACTAGTTCGTCGTGGGGTCTCGGGTCTCGGGTCTCGAGTCTCGGATCTCGGATCTTGGATCTCTTATCGCTTCCCGCGGCGGCGTTTTAATTGGCCCCATCACTTTGATTAAGTTGTAGCCGGCACACGAGCCGTGTGCTTCGGAAAATAATTAACAAATTATGCCTGCCATACATGGGGGCCCCGTGGAAAATTTGAAAATTGAAAAAAAATCACATCTCTGGCAATGGTGATTTTCACTTTTCTCGCTCGGCAATTTGTCGAAGAGAGTGGGAAAGAGGAGGTGCCTCGGCTACTGCCATAAAATTTGCACCGCTGGATGGCAATGGATGCAATGCAGACACTGAGCTGCAAACAGGATGCCATTAAATAGTGTAATTTGTTAAGGAACACACAGGTCATTGTCCATTGCAAGTGATGTGATCATGATGTGTTCATAAATGAGTAGCTTTATCGGTTGCATTTTTGTGGTTTTATGTGCAAATTTATAGTTTATTTATAGCTTAGTCGAATTTCAACTAAATAAGTCATGAAAAAACCTCTCTAGAATATCTTGTAATTTATTATCTTTTAATCCATTCACGATACTGCCAAAAATTTACAAATTATAATCGTGAGAACACACCAAAAAAATGTTTTGTGGTAAAAACAAATCATGTTGAAAACTCAGAGAACTGTCAACTTTTTGGGCTCTGAACTCTGGCCGCTCCTCCGGCAGCAAACAAATGAGCAGAACGCGCCAATTGACCAACTGACTTACTGCTCCCGAGTAATGCTAACAGAAACTATAGTATATCGAGCGGAAAACCGGACCGGATCGGATTGGATTGGAATGGAAGCCGGAGAGGGAACGGAGACTCTCGTCGTCGCATTGAGGCGCAGGTGTAATAATGCCAGCTGCCATGGAGCCGGGGCCAGAAAAAGCGCAAAAAGCCAGTAATTGTAATATGACAAACCCGCATTAATTTGCCTGCAAAAAAGCCGAGACTGAACTGAAACTGAAACTGAGAAAATCAGTGAATACATAGAGAAAATTCTCGGTTGAATTTTGTAATTAAAGTTTAAAGGAGTCTGAGATTTTGAATATATTTGTAAAAGACATTTAAGCTTTCTTTGGTTATATCTTAATAAATTATTTAAGAGAGCTTTAGATGAAATATGTATTTATTTTTATTTTTTCTTCGAATTTATTCCCCAAAAATTGTTGTTGCAGTGTATTCAGTGCAATTACTGCGGAGGCATTTAATGACCGAGTCCACCGAGCCGGCAACAAGATTAATGGTTCATTCAAGAATTCGATTTCGGCTACAACAACAACAATAACAACAACAACAGGTTCATATCAAAGGCAGGCACTGTTTTTTCTCTTTTAAATTATGAAAAATAAAATATAAATCTCATGGTTAGCCGCGGGGCGTTTGCAAGAACAACAACAGCGTCACAGAACTTGGCGGTCCCAGACATTGTGACACCAGCAACATGCAACAGCAGCAGCAGCAGCAGCAGCAGCAGCAGCAGCAGCAGCAGCAGCAGCAGCAGCAATTGCAGCAGCAAAACCCAACCAAGACTCGTTTTTGGCCATTTCCACTGAGGGTGTGGACTCAGCCAACGAACCGACAACCGGCTGGTTAAATCAAATGATATTTCAACAAGCGTTGCCTGTGTTGAAAAATAATTGTTTAAATGTCATAAAATAAACAACACTAACCCAGCGGAGGGTCAGCACACACAACACCCAAGATGTGAAGAGGAGGAGGTGGTGGTGGTGGTGTTCCACAGACCACAGAAAATCGCATTGGAAACGCGCCAAAGTGAAGCGAGTTAATGGATTATCTTAAAGAGTTAGATTCCATTACAGATTAATTAAATGTCTGAGATTATTATGATCGCACTGGGGTGTGGCTTAAATTAAAGCCAACTAAAAAGCGGGTAATTAAATAATAAAAATAATAATCATTTTTTCAAACAGTAAATACTAATTTATGGTAATAAACTGAAATAGAAAGTGGTTACAAACGCCCTCGAAACCTTGAAAAACACATTGCAAAACTCCACAAACTCGGCCTTATTCATCCATGACAAATGTCTATGATCACGAATCGCATATGAATGAGTATCTGCGAGTATCATTTAGTTGAGAATCATTAGCAAATTGCATGCAAAAAGCCTTTTGTGCGATTTTAAACGCGCTGGCATTTTGAGAATTGTAAACTGTAAAAATCGCCCACTTTGGTAATGGTGGCGGCGTCTAATGGAAGTCGTGGATATAGTCTTTGCATATATATATATATATATAGTACCCATAAATCGGGACCTAATGCTTGAGCTGCACTCTGGCCAACGATTGCGATTGCCAAATCTTGAAGCTGGCATTATTAAAACATATTTCTTGTATTGTAATCATTAAAAGAATGTTGGCCAAGTGCAAAATGGATTTTTCTTTTTGTGTTAAGATCAATATTTTTCGGTCAGTGTGTGCGGAGTGTGGAGTGTGGAGTGCAAGTCGCTCAAGACTTTGTTTAATTAAGTTTTTGCATTAGGCTGAACTGTGTACTGCCGATTTGAATACCAAATTTTATGGGGATTACTACCGGAGGAGTCGTTAAAATGGTCTTGCCATTCAATTGCAGTCAGGTGAAAGCTTTGGTAAGTGGAAATGCTTGCCGAGCGAACAATAAACAAGAGCCGTACATTAATCAGTTGAATAAACAAATCAAACTGGGAAACTGGGAAACTGCCTGGCAAATAAAAGCCACAAAGATAAAGTTGTTGTCAGCCGATCGCAGACATTTCGACAATTGCAGCCGAATTGAGTGAGAAATTAAAGACCGCGGCTCTACATGACCATAATTAATTGACAAGCTGGGAATTCGTATAGAGCCACTGGTCACATAAATCAATGTGGGCCGAAATGGGGGGGAAGTGCATGCTGCATGCTGAGCAGCAGCACGGCGATGAGAAAAATTAATGCATTTACTTAACGATCGATAAATCGAATCGAGACCCGAAAAAAAAGCCACTCGACGACACACCGAATTGCGCAAAAATATTATGACCATCGTCGTGTGGCATATATCAAAGGCCTCCGCCAGACTCTGCGCCAAGATAGTCCACAGTCAGCCAGCGGAGATCAACCGAGACCGAACGACTAAGACCTGAGAAATTGTTTCTCAACATGCAAATGCCGTGCGATTTATTTGAGGAAGCGGCTCGCATGCCAAAACTAAACCCAGGTTGAAGCCCCCACCAAAAAACCCCCCGATTAGAGGTAGATAAACGGGCAAAGATATAGAGAGACACCTGATGCAGTGAAATGGGTGAGAAAATATACTCGCATTCATAAGCCACTATGCTAAAAATGCAAATGCAAGACTGCAAGGCCAGGCAAAATTAAGTTGTTATTTGCCTGGCTCATTTATTTATGGCATTTCGAAAGTTGACAATCCTTTCGCTATCTGTCTGTCATCTGACCCAACGGACAGCTCGCCAGCTCCTGACTTCTACTTGCAAGTTGCAAATTGATTTTCCCATCAGCTTTCACGAGAATAATGGTGCACTTCCCCCAGAGAAAACTGACTTTCCACTAAAGTCTAAAGTCTATAAAAATTATAACTATGTGAAGAGCTAGAGCCCAGAGTTGTGAGAAGTTCACACAAAACCAAATAATCAATAAGCGTTTTTATTTTGTGGAAAGCACTAAGAAAAATATAGGACTTGATTATGGTAAGAGTTGGGTTTTTGCTATAAAAGTGTGGAACCTATTCTTATAAAAAAAAAATAAAGAACGGTTTGGTAGTTCGTCCTGACTATTAGATACCTAAAAAACCTGACAGTTGGCTTTACTTTCTACATCCTTGCAAGGTATTATGAAAGAGTATAAAACTTTATAAATATTAATACATTTTGATATTATATATATATAATTCTTATTAAAATTTTATAAATATTTTTAGAGTTATTCCCGTATAAAATAAACTAATTACTTATGTAAAACTTGCATCTTTTTCTCAGTGTGTAATTCCACAACGCGCCGCGCACTTAATTAAGTTAGAGTTCGGCTTAGAGTGGCATCGGTGGGATTGATTGGAGCATAAAGGTGCACAAAGGTGCTTCGCACTCATCCCATAACGCCATCGTGGGGCGTCTTCAGTATCGCCGGCGAGTGTTATTGATTTCTGGGAAAGTGAAATGCACTTTGGAGCAGCTCAGTTCGAATGGAGCTGGGACAGACACTCGAACCAGAACAAGTTGGGCATTAAATGCCTTGCATGCGCACTTTTTGTGGCAGCTTTCTAATGCCTCCTCGGCCAATGTCTGGTGATCCGTGGTCAGGTCGGTCATTTGTGACCCTGCGAGTGTGAAACGTGCTCGGCATGCCGCATGGTTGCGGCAAGGGAAAAGAGTAATGGCACAGTAATGCCATGCATCCATGTCCACATCTACTCGTATCCATCCTCCAGTCGGCCAAGTACTCCACTTGAGCCGGCTTAGTTGAGCGTAAATAATCCCGAGGTGCCGGCTGCCGTCATTGACTTGTGGGTCAGGTGGAAAGAAAGAAGCATTCGGCACGCTCGGGCTTTAGGAAAACCAACTGTCGAGGGATAGTGTGGCCGTAATGATCAGAGAAGGTGCTAAAGGGTTAATGAATTTATGGGCACATTAAAGTCATCCGCATGGTGGGAAGAATGGCTATAACCGAGGGTCCAACTTGGAGGAGTATGCCTTGTAATGAGGGTACTTTTTTCATTGTACTTTAGAGATTCAGCTTTCTTTTACTTAATTTTAGTTTATTTTTATAATTTTATTATGAAGCAATACTTATACTTATGATATAGAAAAGGGGACATTCTAGTATTCTCTTAAATATTTTTGGGTTATTTAAAAGACAGGAAATATAAGTGGAACATAATTTATGTTTACTCTTCTTTCATAAGTATATTATTCCAAATATTTTATAGGCTTGTGATTTTTTTTTGTAGACCCTCAAAGTGTTACAATTACGCAACAAATCAAGAGCCCTGAGAGTTTATTTCCCCATTTAATTAGCAGCATTTTAAGTCAACAAACCGCCGACACTTTTACACCTTTTGCCAGACAAATCCGGAAACGGTCGCATGGCCCTTTGCCTTTTTTGTTTACTTTTTTGGCCCTGGCTTAGAAAGTGAAAACTTCCAATGATCAAGCCAAATTGAAGAGCGTTGATTGCAGTTCGTGCCTTGCACTTTTGTAAACAATTATAATTTTAAGAGTGCAAGTATTTACCTTTTTTATGGTGTTAATTTGAGAGTTTTTAAGGAATTTATATTAGATAAAACTTGTACATAAATGATTTTCTCATAGAGTAACTTCTTCTATGTTTAAATATTACTCTAAGGTGTAATTTTATATATACTTTTTAGGTAAGTTACATTTTTTGAATATTTCTTATTTCAAAACCAGTTATTTCAACTCTTCATTTGTTCCGCGTAAAGGTCTTGGGTCTCTCAAAAGTTTGGACTTGATATTGTCTGCATATTATGCAAATCTCATCTCCATCTCCCATTTCTCCATCGCTTCATCTGCTTTCAGCCAAAAGTGTCTGCATGTTTTATCACTTTTTTTTCGCACAGCCCCCTTTGGCCAAAATTAATTTTCAGTCAAAAGCCAGAGTCGAAGCCCTGCCCTTGGGTTCCGCTTTAAGTTGGGTTGGACCTTACCTCTAAAGGTGTGTTTTTATCCGCTTGGCCTTTCTTCGCCCGACTTAATGATTAATTTGGATACATGTATGTTTTATATTTCGCATTTATTGTGCCTGCCAGACAGACCTCTCTTGTACGCCACAATGTAGCTCATATTTCTACTGACAAGCCAAGCGATGATGTCCAGCTCTTGTCTTTCTTTATTCTCCCTTATTTTTTGGGAAGACGATCGAAAGCCACTTTCTTTCCATTTATCATGGCTCCGAATTGTGGCTTTTGTGGCTTTTGTTTTAATCGCTAATTGCTCGCCGTGGCAGGCCTTAATTTACTTGTTGGCAAA
>VNJS01008990.1:0-11592 GCA_008042575.1 Drosophila watanabei
AAAATATTAAACATTCCGATAACAAAACGATACCAAAAAGTACTCGAGAACCGGAGCAGCTAAAATCGAAATCGAAAGCTTTTGGCCAAATCGAAATCGAAAACCAATTTCGAGAACCGGAGCAGGCCTGATAAATTTGAGTCAATTCAGCCATGTGAAACAATATATCTAAGAAAGTTACAGCTCCAAATTTATATCTGTTGTACGTGGATTTACCGTGTTTCAAAATTGCATCATTAATTGTAAACCACTTAGACATATTTGAATAAATATTAGGCTAAAATTTTAATTGCTAACAGATAATGAGACCTGGCAGAGACCCTCTGACAAAATAGATTAGAAAACATGGGAGTTATCAGATAATAAATGTTCGTTGTTTAAGCTTCTGTGAAAGAATTCCTTTTTGTTTTAAAATTCTCTTTATATCTGTTCAACCCAAAGAAATCAATTTAAATCTAAATTGTTTGAGAAAAAAAACGAAATAAATATTTTGTTTTTTCTTTATAATATTTAGATGTGTGTACATTAATTATTTCTATAAAGCTAATAGTTGATTTTTCTTTTTAAACATACATGGCTTTGTTTTCAAAAATCGCATAATCGCCAGTCAAGTGCAATGACAAATATTAATGAAAAGCTATCGACTCTGGTGGCAGCCACACAGTTCAATGCACGCTGCATATTCTATCTATTTCCCGACTCTGGCTTATTTGTCTCGCTCTCGGTTTCGGGTTCATTTGCTTCGGTTTGCAACGTGCCTGGCATATCTGGCTGAGCGGTGACTAGAAATGAACGATAGAGGGAATTCCTGCGACTTCAGTGCACTCCTTGGGTTCATTTACATTCGGGGGCCAGTCAGATTAATGGTCAGGCATATATCTCCCCCGTATATTTATGGGGCTGGGGGCAGAGAACTTAATGCCGTCGTTCATATCTCAGCACTGGCATCGCTATTAAAGCGTACAAGTTATTAGAAAAATGCGTGAGAGGCGGACTAGTAACGAAAAAATGCCCGAAATACTGAAATACCGACACGAAAACGTAAAAAACGAAAATTTATTGATGCTCACTTCCGCAAACAACCGCAAAAAGCCAGACAGCAAAAGCAGCCACAGGAAGCTATGTGTTCGAGCAATGAAAATAAAACAACATTAAAAATGCATAGCCATTGGCAGGGCGGCACTTAAAATACACTTACTGGCCGCCAAAGATGTTTAAATAATGTTTAAAATAATCACAGCTTAGTACTTGTTTCATTTATATTTGATTAATCAATTGTATTATCTGGTATCTATATCTGGTAAAGATCCCGCATGCATAATTTTACCAATTTAATTTGGTCTCTTCTTTTTGACTTTAAATAGAACGTTTACAAAAATAAACATAAGAACAAGAACTATTTAAACCTTAATATTCTTAAATAAATTTTTCTTAAAATAAAGTAAAAGTTTTAAATAACGATCCGTGATGTTCATGCAAAACGACATTGTGAACATACCCCATGAGGAAAGGCAAGGCAATTGGAAGGGCAAACATTTATAAAACACTTTTGGCCATTTCTCTTCATTAACTGCAAACCAGGCGAGACTTCCAGTAAAAATAGGGGAGTCCCAGCTACCAAATCCTTCCCTCTGAATAGTGCCCATTCCCTCCTTCATTCCTTTCCGCCCCCTTTACACAAAGAGAAAAAAAAATGGCATTTAGTCTTACTAATACAGTATTTCCCTGAAGTTTATATCAACACAATTTTGGATATGGAGCATTTTAATTCTGATTTATTTAATTTTAATGTAAACCTTTTAAACCTCACTTAATATGTTTTCACAGAAATAAGTAAAGAAGATCAACTTTTAATTAATTCAGAATATGTGCATTTGTTGCATATTATTTTTGTTGTTGTGTACTCATCTCTTTCATTTATGCTCGAAAAGTGCGTACTGCGGATGTCCAAGGAGGCGTCGCTTAATGAAGTTTCCCGCCCAAATTCTTGTTGGCCACTTGATGGTCGGACATGGCGTAATTGATGTTGAGGGATGGGAAGCCGGCGACACTTGTGACAAATCACTAAACGCAGAACACCGTCCAATTAAAGTGTTGCCGCTCCCGCTTATCATATTCATGGATCATATTTTTGAAGGGCTCTGGTTTTCTGTTACGACAACTAAGCGTCTAGGCTTCCATTAATTTGTTGTAATTCCATACGATACGGCTGCTTGAATATTACCGGCCGAGAAAGGGTAGTGTGCCTTTACGTGTAGTCATCAAGTGTTGTCTATAAATAAAGCGAAATTGAAACCGAGAAAAATTCTGAAGGTGAGGAAAAATGCAAAATGCAACGCCCCGTTAATAATTAATTGCATAATTAACCGCAAATTAAGCCACACACGAGCGGTGACTGCAGTAACAACACCAACCATGGATAAAGTAACAATAAAACACAATGTCAACACAGTTGGTAGCACATTCGGAGAGATAAATAAGATGGGACCCGAGTGCCGCTGGTCACAGATCAGTTGAAAAAGTTTTATTTCACTTGAACCGATACTTTGCGCATCACTCGGCCGAGGAACAGCAATAAAACATAATAAAAACCATAAAGCAAATATTGAATTTCAAGCAAATATTGAATTTCAAGCAAATATTATCTTTCCTGTTTTTGCTATTTTTCTGGTGCTTGTTGTTGCACTTTTTGCATTGTTTGCTGCATTTGTAGACAGAAACGTTGGCAGGAAAACAAGTTTTTCCACACACTTCGCAATCTCCCTACGCCGCCCTCGACTTTTTGCTACAGCTTGGATAATTTAATGAAAGAAATCTCTAAATCAAAATCTAATACTGAAGTCATTTAATATTCTAATAACGAATTTATATAATATTCTAGAAAAATATCAAATGTTTGAATTACATGATCACATGTGCAAGTGCTTTACAGATATGCTACAGACTACAAGTTTGTGAATATTTCGATATTATAGCTTTGACTTTAATGATACAATAAACATATATTTTATATACAATTTTATAGTAAAATTCTTTGTTTGTCTATGCCTTGTGACGTTTAACTCGATATTTTCATCAGAGTAAAATTAGCTTCATAGGAGTATTTTTGTAATGCCGTTTAGGTAAGGCTCCTTGGTTTTATTCCGTCAGAAAAAGTAATGGCCGTGCGCTGAATTTGATTTCTTGAGAACCGGAGGACGACATCATTATTTTTAGCTGACATCAACAAGGCAGCTGTAATTATGGCACTCGTCCTGCTCTTAGCTGCATAAATGTATCTCTCTGCCACACCAGCACCCCACACCCGAAACAAAGGCGTTGCAACGCTTCGTCAGTCAGTAAAGAGCCTGAGCCCTCGACTTTAAATTGCAGCGACATCATTAAAGCCGTGTCGCACAAGGATGTGGATATATGTGGGTGTACCGTAAATGCGAAGGTGCAGGAGGATGCGGGGCTGGAGCGCCCTCACCACTCAAATTAAGTCGGCAAAGTGCACTGTCAAAGCGCATTTCATATGCATAAGGGAACCCCAGCCTTGTTTACCAAAGTCATCTGTGTGGTTGGCCTACTTTCAGGGCCTTAAAGGGTCTGGCGCTATCCAGGCGACCAATTCTACCGAAAAATAACCCTTTAGCAGGCGTCAAATTGAATGCTATCACGCTATTGAAAAAACAAAATCTTGTGAATGTTTATTATTAAAATAAATTGCTGTATACTTGATGGAATAATATCAACCCTTAAATCTTGGGTCAAACTGGACTTCTATAACTTAGAGAAACGAATAATAACGAAATTTTAATTATATTTTATTTTCATTTTAAAACCATCTATAAGAGAATTGTGTTCTTAATTTATCTGGGATAGGAATGATCGAAAATAATATGAAAACAGTTGCACCTATAGCGGTATTGAAATAAATATTTAAGCACTTCTATACATTTCTATCCAACATAAGTATTGCTTGGGAAACCAAGGATTATTATTATTTAAGAGTAGCAAAAAGTGAGGTCTCCAAACAAAGCAACCGCGTCCCATTTATTTTCATTTTTACTGTTAACCGAAGGAAAAAATGTTCATTTTCCCACACAAACCAGAAAAAATGTATATAATGGCACGGGCGGGTGCATGTGTGTTTGCCATTCTTTCCCTTTCAAACCAGCCCATCCCCGACACTGTTGCGGTTGATTGGCCAAATCACTTGCCGGCAAGTTTGTGCACTTTTTGGTGGGTTCTAGCCAAAATTCAGATCCCGGGGCGGTGCCTTTTCACTTTGAGGATGCAAAAAATAGTTTTAGAAAATACATACATATATTGTAGAATATTGCCGCGCGCACTCTCGTCATATTATTCTGAAGAGGAATATTGGTTGTAATGTCAAGACAGGATACCCATTTGGCAAAAGTTGCTGGTATACAAAGGAGATAATAACTGTTATATTGAATAATATTTAAAATCACTCTTACTTTCACTTTGTTTTATTTAAATGTACCAAACATCTTGAGCATTTTCTTTATCTTTCCTTGACCTCACAACCAGACATTAAGTGTCTTAAAGTCTAAACATATGGCCATACTTGTAACTTGCCAATATTTGACCTTGCTCGTGGAGTGACAACAAAATTCGCTTGCAATATTCCGTCAAAGTTTTCGGCCATAATTTAAATTTCGTTTTGTGCCACCCACAGAAGTTAACCGAATGCAACTGCCCGGCGCAGTGCTTGCATAAATCTTTGTGGGTCCGCAGCATTTTTAATTAACTTTTCGGCAGTGCGGGTGAGTGTGGGAACTCATTATCAGCGGCGACAACAAATTTGTGCAAGCCGCCAACGAAAACAAAATATAGTAGAGAAAAAAATTGGAATAGAGGCAAACGCGCTTTAGGAGCGCGTGGGTGACGGCTGAATTTGGCACTGACACAAGCACAAAAGCCGCATTCAAGGCTGTTTGGCCGGGGGGCGTTGGAGGGCGTGTGGAGGGAAGGTTGGAGGGAGGGACCAGGACACAGGACTCTTTGTTCGCGGTGCCATTTCAAGCGGATTCGAATCGAGTCGCCAGTCGACGCTTGTTGACACTGCCATCGTCATCAACATCTCCACCATCTGATGCATCCCGTCGAGCTCAACTCTTCAGCTGTCATCTATTGACAGGCGCACACTGACACCCCTCCACCGTATTTTTTTCTCTCTTCTCTAATTAGAATATGTACCCTAATCGCTGATGGGGCTTCCCACATAAAAAGATGAGGCCTTTATTGTGGTTGTAAGGCAAACACTCCCACTGGAGAACTTGAAGTAATGCCTTGTATATCACCAACTGATGGTAAATTTTTATTCTTTCAGGCAATTATTTGGTACTCAACAACAGCCACTTCGGGGAGTTGTTGTTGACGTGGAGAAAGTCGCACAGCTTTAGAATGAAATGGAGATGCAAAGCTACTCTGGTCCTGGACCAACGACAGCAGCAGCAGCAGCAGCAGCAGCTGCAACTGACACGGCAGCAGCATTCACAAAGCGACACTTCAATTGCCGCCTGGAAGAGGCGGCTCGGCCTGAGGTCTGGCAGCCGCTTATTAGCTGCGAAAGCAGCAACATCAATGGCAACACTTCCAGCAGCAGCAGTGGCATCCTGCCCGCCAGCGACATCCTGCCCACCAGCAGCAACAGCATCATCATCAGCGGCGGCAACAACACATTCCAGTGTGCTCGGCAATCATTCGATGAGGCGGGGCAGACGGCATCCTATAGATGCGATGGGGAGAGTCCTTTGTCTGAAACCTGCTCGTTGAGGCTGAAGGCGCGACTGTTGCGAGTGCCACACGAGGCGTATACGCAATTTCGACTGGCAATCAACGAGGCCCTCAGTGATAATGCGAGTGATACACTTAGTGATAGTTCAAGCTGCAGCAACGGAGCAAAGGAGGAAAGTGAGCTGCTCTGTGAGCTGGGAGCGGGTCGAGAGGAGGAACCCTTCCTCTGCCACTTGCAGCCTCTCCTCCCATCCGGGGCTGAGCCGGGGGACTCCGCCTCTAACAGCAGCCAGCTCGAGACCTTTCAAATCGAGCTGGGCAACGTGCAAGACGGCCTCTGGTCCTTCCTTAACCTCACCGAGCTAATGGATTCCGGCAATGACACCTTCGCCGTGGGAAATGCCACAAGCACCAGCCTGGACATGATTCTGTCCAACTACACGGCACTGACCAGTACAACAGTGCCCCCCACCGCAGTCACATCGGGCGATATGGGGGTTACAAGGAGCTTTTTGGACTACAGTCCCCACGGCTACGATTGGCTCTTCCTGTTTGTGGTCTTCTTCATCTTTGCCGGCGGCCTGGGCAACATCCTCGTGTGCCTGGCGGTGGCTCTGGATCGAAAGCTGCAGAATGTTACCAACTACTTCCTCTTCTCGCTGGCCATAGCCGATCTGCTGGTCAGTCTGTTCGTGATGCCCATGGGGGCCATACCAGCATTCTTGGGTGAGTGAGAAGGTTTCAATAATTAATCAATTAATGTTTACATATTTTTTTCACTCTTACCTCGCAACGTCACTTACACCGTGTCGTATTCCGTTTGGCCGTTGCTATTGAAAGAAATTTATTTGAAATTTGCCTTCTGGCTTACTAAATCATCGCCTCAAGAGCAGTAACATTACAATGGGACTTCTCTTAATATGACATTTAGTGACTTTCTCAAAGCAAAGTTTTCATCTTCCACTTGGCTCTCGGTCGAGTGTGCTTCGGCAATCAAGTGGCAATGCAAGTCAGCGACTAATGCGTTTGCACATGAATTATTTCGACGCCATTTCCTCTGCACTCTCCGTTCATCTCAAGTCGCAGCCACGCCCTCCCTGCCGCCACCGCCATTGTCATGAGTTGTTAGCCTTGTTGGCTGCATCCGCCTTGGCTCAATTACACTTGCACAGCGAATGGCAGTACCTGCGCACGGAAGTAAAAGCAATTTATACCTTTAGCTTTCAATATTTTATTTTTAACTGATACATATATTTTTTCTATCATTTTGTATCCTAAAAGGATACAGGTTATACACATAATACATATATTTTTTCTATCATTTTGTATCCTAAAAGGATACAGGTTACTCTAGAACGTATTCGTACGCAAAAATCCCCACTTGTTATATGCTCTCATGAAGACTTTAAATTTGCAATATAAGTATTTAGTTCACGGAAATCAGAGATCTGAAAATTGTTATTTTTGCTTATTTTGAATATATATAGAAATTTTGCAAAAAAGATTGTACCTTTTTCATCAGTGTAACAAATGCAAAAGAAGCAGAAGCAACAAACTAAAATGACAAACGCGTGACTTCCCTTGTTGATGTTTGAATTAGGAATTTATTTCTTCCTTCTACACGTTCTCCCTTGCGGTTTTTTATTTTTATTCTTTCAGTGCAGCTGTAAAAGTGGCGGAATTGAAGTGTGTGTATATGTTTTAGTGGCTGAATGTGGAAATCACTTAATGTCGGCCAATTTTAATCTTGAATTCTTGGAATCTTTAAATCAAAAATAAAAATATATATATATATCGCAGCCCCTACTCATTGCCCTTTAAATATGTAAAATGTTCGGTAAACACATTCAAACTAATTTGCATATGGCACTGATAAAACCTCAAAACAAAATCCCGACCCTCTCCCACATTTTTATCCAGGCCGAGGGAAGCCAACGTAGCATAAACAGATCAAACGTTCGCATAAATTAAGCGTGCACTCATCGCCGTGCCAGGACCCCGGCCGAAAACCAACCCGAAAATGTACTCATCGCATCTAAATGGATTGAGTGCCAGTCCCAGCACATTAACAACATTGGGGAAAACTCATTTTGCTTTAGAGCACATTAGTTTGCACACAGCGCGCTGACATTTTATTAATGTAAGGTCTACTTTTGGGCCATTAGTCAGGGTAGCGAACGCGAGTCGCTCTTTTAGCTTCAGATGCCTTCAACAGATTGAAAGGGAAAGTACTAAAGCCCAAACCAATTTGAACAATTTTACATCTTAGATATGCTTTCTAACCTTCTTAATGAATTAAAAATTAAAGTTATTCTAATGTTTTAGAAACCAATACAAATGTTTTGGACAAATATACTTCGACAGTATAGTTGTTCATTTAAAGAGCTCTTAAATTGAAATGTAAGAAATGTCCCGAATAATGTAAGTGATTTTTTTACGCTATCAAAAATTAGTTAAACGGTTTACATGTGGAATACATCTCTTAATTTTGGCGTGACTGCACTGAAAATCCTTTAGCTTCATGATTACTTAAAAAAAACGTAAAAGCCTCATTTAAAGTGCGTCTCTTTAAAGTTCCGCCAAGTCCCTTGGCTTTCCGCATTTTCCGCTGCTAATCTTTTTTGGCCGACTCTATTGTTTATTTTTCGGTTGCACTTTAGCCGCGCCGCATTTTATGCAACTGTTTTTTTATGTTTACTATTGCGTCACTGTTAAGGCCCCGTCGCAGTCGCAGGACTAAGGACAAGGTCTGTTATTTCACTTTTCTGTGCTTTTTTTTCTTTCGTATTTTTGTGCTGAGAAGTCGACGACAACAGTAAACTAAATGTTACTAAAAGCCTTAAGTGTGGTTTTAGCCTCTGCAGCAAACAATAACAAAAACATCTGCCTGAGCCTTTGCCAACAATTAAGCCCAAAATGGGGCCAGGCGGAGGCCTTTAGTTTATTTTAACATCAAGTTTATATAAACATCAGTTATTGTTCAGTCCAGGCAGTTATTTTTGTCCCACACTCGGGGCGTCTAAACTTTGAAGCCAAGCTCGGAACAGACTTTTGTAGCCACATTAGCTTTGTTTTCGCAGGCCAGAGCCATTAAAAGAGCCGTATGGATTTGCGGAGTGGTCAAAAAATATAAAACCAAATTTACCACAGACTTAGTCTAAATATATTCAAGCATGCCTTCGCCTGGCTTCAAATTTCTGGCATTACTGGCATTTATTCTGGACACAACTTTGGTTAAGATGTTAGTATTTAATAGTTGAATAATATTTCTATTTTCAGCAAGTGACAAATAATTTGTTACAAATGATTTTTTCACATCTTTTGTTTCTTAAATGAATCTGTTAAGGGAAAAGTCTTGGAGTTTCTAATAGATAAAGCAATAAACTTCTACCAAACAACACTGATATAAAAAAAAAATTGCATTTTTGTAAACTCTACTTATATTCTTCAAGATGTTTAAATTATATAAAGAGCTATTTTAATTTTAGAGAAAAAAAAAAGTAAAGAGTAACGGAAAAATCAATACATGATCGTTTAGGAAATAAAGTGTAGGAGACTTTAAAAATCGAACCATGATATATGTTGCTTTGCTAAAATGTATACAGAATATGAATTTAAGAATATATCAGGATATTATTTTGGCCGCATCTGTATTTGTTTCTGGGTCTGCCACTTGTGTTCTCTCATCACCTCGACGCACCACATGGCGTATGCGTAATAAACACATTGACAGGCCCCTGCACACATCCCCCGCCTGTGTGTGTCAGTGACAAGCACATAAAACTAAATACGATGATGGTCACCCCTTAGCCGCCCACTCGTGTCCTGTTTGTCTGCTTTTGTTTGAGAAAAGGACCCTCATGTGTCTGTCTCTGGGCAAATAGCCCAACATCCAGCAACGCCCGACGCGTTTAAGCGCAATTTGTACTAATTAATACGGAATTCGACTCCCTCCTGGGCACCAATTGAGTTTTTGTTGGGTCTGTTTCCATCGAGGCATGCCAGGCACCTATTGATGTCAAGGTGAATGAGTCAGTCGAGTGTTAAGCAAAGGCCTCAGACGGATTGAATGTGAGTTAATGTGACACATCAGATTGGAAAACCATCATCGTATTCTGACTATTTTGCTGGTTATTACTCTATTCATTGTGCGTCTAAGTAAAAAATTTAACGCCAAAATCGCAAATAAGCTGATTAAAAGCCTGCAATGGTCTTTTGCCTCTCATTCCTTTTCGCCTGCGCTTCATTTACATTACTTTTTAGAGGCCAGTCACTCCTTTTCAACATCGACTTGATATCCACACATTGCAAACAACTGCAACTGGCACGACTTGGCCTGTTTTGAAATCGCAATAAATTATATTTTGACATTCTCCCTTTGGACACCCATGGTCTCTTTAATACGTTTCTAAAGCACCTTTCGCTTTGGCAGATCAATTAACGTCTGAAGAGGCGTTGATAAAAGACCTGCGGAGCTTCTATTAGAAATTTTCGCAACGGTTCGTTACAGGTTTTTAGAGCGTTTGAAACCCAGCTCTACCTGTTGCAGATTTTTAATGAGCTTCCTGGGAACTGTTCCATTTCGCTTTGCAGGATATTGGCCTCTTGGATTTACCTGGTGCAACATTTACGTGACCTGCGACGTATTGGCCTGTTCGTCGAGCATCCTGCACATGTGCTTCATCAGCCTGGGCCGCTACCTAGGGATACGGAATCCTCTGGGCTCTCGGCATCGATCCACGAAGCGGTTGGCCGGCATTAAGATAGCCATTGTCTGGGTGATGGCCATGATGGTATCCAGCTCGATAACCGTTTTGGGTAAGTAGGTCAACGGAAAGTTAAGAAAGTTATTTACTAGACTCTGGAACATTTAGGTCTGGTCAACGAGAAGAATATTATGCCCGAGCCGAACATCTGTGTCATTAACAATCGAGCCTTCTTCGTGTTTGGTTCCCTTGTGGCCTTCTATATCCCCATGTTGATGATGGTCACCACCTACGCCCTGACCATTCCACTGCTCCGAAAGAAGGCAAGGTTTGCCGCCGAGCATCCGGAGAGCGAGCTGTTCCGCAGGTGAGTACACTGAAAAAAGTTCACAAAACGCAAGAAGTAGGTAGTGAATTCGAAATGAGGTTTCTATCACAAACTCTTGCTATGAACTAAAGAAAAAGCAGTTAGGGAATCTCTCTCAGTGTATATGAACAGCTTCCTTGACATTGAAACGCAATTAACATCGGAGAAGTGAACTGATGGAATAGCGAAATGCAATAAAGTCTCATGTTAATTAAGCACCCACATCAGCTCAGGCAGACTCTCTCCTATCCAACTAATCAATACTACTAAATTATTCTATGTAACGGTCTTCTTTCACTTTTCATCTGGCTGTAAACTTTTCCAGAGGATTTTAGTAAATTTCCGCTGCAGACCTCCAGGGTCAAGCTTTTTTCCCCTTTAAACGCGCCAATTTTCGCAACTGATTGGCTGACGGAGACCAATAGGAGCGCGGCCAAGCGCGCCAAATTAGCCCTAACTCAATCAACCACCAGGTTCCACGGTCATCTCTTTTCATTTAACACTGCGATTCTCTGGAAATAGGTCCTGCATGATATCGAATATATTCTATGAAATGTTTTTCAAACACACTCCTTTTTAGTGAGAAGTACAACAAAGAGTTTGCCTCTCAAAATCACATTGTATTTTGTTAAAATCACAATCACATTTATTTGGTACTAAAAATGGTTTAAAATATTTTAGTAGTGGGACCTTCCTTGTGTTTATTCGCTATAAATTATGAATAAGTAACTAGTTTTTATGTTTTTAAAGGCATATTTTTTCTTAGTGTACGTA
>VNJS01008992.1:0-16024 GCA_008042575.1 Drosophila watanabei
TATATCATATAGCTGCCATACAAACAATCCGTAAATTTGATGGACAAAAATATAACTTCACCGTTTTTAACATATCTTAATTAACTCTCGGTTATAAGCTATATATATTATTCTTGATTTTCGGTTTTAATTTTATAAAAATCGGACTACTATATCATATAGCTGCCATGGGATTGGTAGGGAAATTTTTAGCAAAAAAATCTTAACTTTGACAGTTTTCAATATTGCTTCTTTGACTTTGAGCTGCAAGTTTTCCACATTATTTAAAAATTTTGTTGCAAATTTAATTAAAATCGGACGACTATATCATATAGCTGCCATACAAACGATCGGCAAATGTGGATGTAAATTTCATTTTACTTTACATGTAAAAATGTAAAAATATGTAAAACTGTAAAAATAAAATTGAATTGAAAGTAATTCATTTTAAAATGGATAGGGTTAGATTATAATTAATGCTATTGAAATTTGCAAGGGTATACAAACTTCGGCGTGCCGAAGCTAGCTTCCTTTCTTGTTAATATCGGATTCTTGCATAAATCTTCAATTATTGAATTTTTATATTTCGTTCCCATGTCCGTTATGAACGTCTTCATTGGACCGTACTTTAGAATAAAATCTTCGAATATAGTTTTTGTTACTGTCTTTGCCTTGTTAGTTGGTATTGGTATTGCTACCAAATACTTGGTCAAATCGCATATGAGTGTGCGTATTCGTTTCCATTGTTCGATTTTGGTAGTGGACCAATTGTATCCACAATTACCCTATCGATAGCTCTTTGTGGAGTTTCGGTTGTAGTTAATGGGGTCTTTGGATGTTTAGTCGTTTTAGACTTTTGGCATTTTGGACATTTCCTTATGTACTCTTTTATGTCTTAAGACATATTTTTCCAGTAGTAGTGTCTCTGGACCTTGGCCAAGGTTTTTGTAATGCCTGTATGACCTTCTTGTATTGGATCATCATGGAATGTAGACAATATAGCTTATTTTTCTGTACTATTATTTATTACGGTCACCGGGTTGAGAAGCGTTACTCTAAATGATTTCAATAAACACATATTATTATTTACATGCAAGGTCACTACTTTACGTACTTCATCATTATAAATGACTTCATATACTTTGGGCTTTGAAGCTCTTTCTATAGATTGCTTTGGCAATTCTGTTTGTTCTTTTCCTGCGCAGGATTTTTGTCTACTTTGATATCTTGTAATGACTTTATTTATACATCCAGAAATATTTTGTAATTCTTTGATGGTTATTCTTGATAAGGCATCAGCTACGTAATTTTCTTTGCCCTTTAGATACTCTACTGTAAAATTATATTCCTCTAATTTAAGTGTCATTCGTGTAAGTTTGGAACTGGGGTTTACCATTGTAAATAGTGCTCTGCGATCTGTTTTGACAGTGAAGCGTCTACCATAAATATATGGTCTGAAATGTGTAATTGCCCAATGAATAGCTACTACCACTTGTTCTGTTGTGCTCTTGTTGCTTGTGCCATCTGTAATTATGCTAAATTCTGTACTAAAGTCTGGATATTGCAACAAAGTTGGGTATATTAACGCTGATTTCAGTTGTCCATTCGAATTTTACATCTTTCTTACATAATCTTGTTATGTGACGGGAATAATCAGCAAAGTTTCTTATAAACCGTCTGTAATAATTACAAAATGCAAGAAATCTTCTAGCGCTGTCCGCGTCGTGCGGGACTGGATAATTTTGAATGACACCGTATTTTTTGTCGTCGGGCAAGATTCCTTTGTCTGTGCACTTATGTCCTAGAAAAGTGATTTCGTGCATAAAAAATGAACATTTTTCAGTATGTAACTTTAGGTTATGTTGTTGAGCATATGTTTTTCGGAACATCTGTAGTAGCGCTTGTCAGGAGCCAAGGAGCGCTCTGGTGGCTTAAATAAAATTGGGCTGCCTATCGGCTGGCATAATTAAAAAGCGCCCCCTATAGGTTGCATATCGTCCAAAAATGCAAGCCTGGATCAGAGCAGGTGCAGCTAACGTCAAAAGTCTTTTCCGCCAAGATATAAAAACAGGACAGACGTGGCATTGTTATTAAAAAAATTAATTCTCCACCTTTCCGCCACCTCAATTGTTTGTGTGTGCCAGAGTCAAGGTAGCTACTGGCTACACTATTATTTCACTGCAGAAACCTAATGAAAGCTTATATATATTATTTTCTGGCACTTTGTGCCTACTTGCGGATCGGCAGGTCCCGAGAAGCACCCCTGCAGAGCAGCCAGCAAAGCCCGATGCCTGCATAGTTTCGCCCGTGTAGCAGCGACCACATCTCTGGCCAGCTTGGCCATCGAAACCCCAAATTTTGATCTTCAGCCGGCGGAGCCCGATTTTCATATCGGCCGACAACAACAACAAGGGAAAATAACCTCAATGGCGAGAGCGGCGTAACAACTAGTGATCTTCTCTTTGTTTTTTGCACAACAACAACCAGTGAAATTAACCAAATTCGAAGCTGTGAATAATAACAACAAATAGTGACATGTGACGCCCTAGTTTTTTTTTTATTTTTACAGCAACAACAAAGAAAGATAACATTAATGCCAGCGCTGCATTACAATAACAGTACACCCATTGAACTGACCCTAACTTGTCAGTGTTTTTGCGGCACAACAACAACAAGTGCACATAACCTAATTTGCGTTTGGAATTTATAACAACAACAACAAGTGAAAATAATTTAAGCTAATTAAAATCTAGAAAATGTGAGCCTTCGTGTAATTTCCACTACAATCACAAACACTGCGAAAAATAATGTATATAAATATCCCTAGAAAGGTATAATGTTCAAAATTTGTAAAATATTTGTCGTTTTTGTTATTTTCTAATTAAATTTCGTTTTTTGGTCCCCAAATATAATTTTATATAAATACAGATGGATTTCGAATACGCGAGAAGAAATGAGAATGGCTGAAGCTACTCAAATTGAATAAAAATAAAGTATGGGAGTGAAACTTGATAATTAAAAGTAACAAAACTGGATAATAAAACGAACAAAAAAATCTACACTGAGAAAAATATATGGAAAATTAAGAGTTTTAAAAATACTTAATAATATTATCCTATATTTCTTGATAAGCTTACTCTGCATATATTTTATTTATCTCTTTCTATCCATATAATTAGATTGAAAACGAAAGCCATATGAGAAAAATAAATGAAGTTATTATTATTTAAAATACTTATTAATTAACATAAATTTTAATGTTATACGAAATTCATTCTTTCGTAATTTTAAGTCAAAAATCCAAATTATTTCTAATTTATTTATAGATAGTTCTAAATTATCATTGTAATGAAGTGTGAGTAGACGATTTTATTCAGGAATTATAGCAATCGGAAGTGAAGCAATGACTTAGCTGTTCGGCAGCCGAACGAGGGATCGCCAATTATCCTTTAGGAACATATTGCACTGGCGATTATCGGTGGGGTGGGGATGTCACTGCTCAATAACACCTGAGTTGGCGCATTCGGTTGTGTAAGAATCGATCGTTTTCTCATGTACCAGATCCTTTCCGTACTTGAACGTTATATCCTACAATAATTAATAAATGGCGCCCAATGTGGGGCCTGAAGAGCGATCTGACAAGTCCTATAAATAAAACAAATAGTTGATCAAAACATCTAGATCCTTAAATGTAGTCTTGGTTTTGAGTTAGACGCCAGTTTAAACCTCAGAGGAAAATAATTAAGATTTACTACATTGCGCTAGTACAAGTCTTTACAACAGCCTTTCACTAATAGTTTTGGGGTGCAAAAAAGCTAAATCTAACAAGCAAGGATTTAACTCCGCTCGCGAGACAAGGAGTGTGATAGCAGACAGAGGATCAAGGTTAACTAGCTTACCGTTAATATACCAACATCCTGAATTCGACTTAAGGAAACTTAAAAACAAAAAAATCCTATCTGAAAACGCAAAGAATAATTGAAAACTTTGTTTATTTATTGTATTAGAAAAGGTTCAAAGTAAACAACAAAATTTTTTTTTGTTGCTGTTCAAAAAGTAATGAGACTTCAAATTTGGTGGTGGAAAAACAAGGTGTCGTCACGGCGGCCACAATTCCGGGTCTCCGGAGCGTCTCAAATGAAAAAAAAAGAAAGGAAGCTAACTTCGCCACGCCGAAGTTTGTATACCCGTGCAGATTTCAATTACATTATTTATTATCTAACCCTATCTATTTAAAAATGAATTACTTTCAACTCAATTTAATTTTTAGAGTTTTAAATTTTTTTTACATTTTTACATCCAAAGTAATTTACCTCCACATTTACCGATCATTCGTATGGCAGCTATATGATATAGTCGTCCGATTTTTATGAAATTTACAATAAAAATCTGAAAAAATGTAAAGTACCAGTATATAAAAAAAGCAAAAGTTAAGTTTAAAACTGACATAGTTATAATTTTTTGCAAAAAATTTCGCGCCCATTCCTATGGCAGCTATAGGATATAGTAGTCCGATCTTTATAAAGTTAAATTCGAAAATCTAAAATAATATATATAGCTTATAACCGAGAGTTGATAAAGATATGTTTAAAAACAGTGAACTTATAATTGTTTTTAACAAATTTATGGATCGTTTGTATTGCAGCTATATGATTTAGTCGTCCGATCTGGCCCGTTCCGACTTATGTACGAGTGAGAGTATATCAAAACTGAGGGACTAGTTTGCGTAGAAACGGACGGACAGACGGACATGGCTAGTTCGACTCGGCTGTTAATGCTGATCAAGAATATATATATTTTATAGGGTCGGAGATGACTACTTCACTGCGTTGCAAACTTCTGACTGAAATTATTATACTCTGCAAGGGTATAAAAAACGGGGTTATCATCAGTATAGATGTAATTCTCGGGTGACAGTCGACCATAATTTTGTGATTTTTTTTGACACAATGGCGGCCATTCAAAAAACAATTCAATTTCGGTATTTTTTTTTAGTTTAGTGTTAAAAAAAATAGTAAAAATAGTAAATTTATAATCTTAATTCACCCGAAAATGGTGACAATTCAGCGTCGATTCCACTTTGTTTCATGAAAATCGGTTCAGTTGAACTGGAGATATCATGGCCGCCAGTTCGAAAAACGCGGTTTCGAGATAAACGCTTTTAAATTTTGAAGTTTAGCTCATTTTACGAAAACCTTGCTTTACAAAAAAAGCTGTATCTTCTAAAGTATTTCGAATTTCTAAAAATCCTTCTAAAAATTAGGGGCTTATTCACAACTACCCAAGCTATAAATAAATGCAAAAAAGTTGATTTAATTAGATTGTTGATTATTTTCTATTGTGCTCAGAACAAATAAATATTAATAGAAATATTAGTAACAAATTAAAGTAGTTACTCTGGGTATTCACTTAATATGTGTGGATAAAAAATTGTAAAATATTATGCATTCATAGTAATTTAATATGGAGGAACAACTTCCCAGAGATATTCAATGCTACCTTTGCCTTAAAGACATCGAATATCCAGCTCAGTTATTATCCACCAATTGCAACCACACTTTTCATTGGGTCTGTTTTAACACTGAAGTTGGAAATATAGATATTTGTCCGGTCTGCATATTGCCTCTAGAGCCATCGCGTATGACCCTAGCTGTTGATACCGACTTTAACCAAACTTCTCAGAGTTAACCATCAGACAGTATACCAGCCCGACTTAGAAATCACCACAGGGACGTGGATGCACATTCAGAAAATAGAAACGCAGAGGTAGGAAATCAGATGTCATCAGATGGTGTATCAAATGTCCTTCAGACTGCGGCAAAGCATGACCTTATAGATGGCTTGCTTTACTTATCCTTGACTTAAGTTAACCATGTCTTTAATTCTTTAAACCGCTTACTGGATATCTGCTTCGTCTCTGATCCTGTAGGTGTAAACCTAAATAGAGTTTCTCCACTGACGCTGCCTGAAGATCCTTACCATCCTACTTTCGATGTGACTATCGAAACGGGCACTGTTGTAAAGGATAAGTGTGATCGATTAGCCAATAAAGTTCGCTGATTCCGTAAAGCAAACTTTCAGAAGCTTAACACGTCAATAGCGGAATTTAATTGGTCAAATTTGTACATGTGCTGTAGACATTTTTTACAGTGCCATGAACTTCTTCTTCTTATCTTGTGTTCCGGTAACCTATTCGTCGGTCTCTAGTAAACCACCTTGGTTTAGTAAGGAGCTGACACGCCTAAAATATCTTAAGTCTAGGCTTTATAATAAATATAAGCTCTTAGGCTCTCAAACGGTTCTATCTAATTATATTAGTGCTCGGTCTAAATTTACCGTGCTCAACGCTCAGTGTTATAACAATTATCTGACTCGTTGTAGGGTTCAGTTTGCGCAGAACCCGAATCAGTTTTATACTTTTGTAAACACTAAGCGTAAACCAAATTTATATCCTTCCTCGCTTTCACTTAATTTTTCTACAGCAAACTCAAATCAGGCAATTGCAACCTATTCTCCCTCGATTAATTTAGACCAGATATATTCTTACTCTATGCCTTGTTTAAACCTAATCTTCAGTCCTATCTAAAACGAAACAACCCCCTTCTAAAATTTTTTACCTTATCTTTGGAAACCTCTTATTTCCTCTTAGTAGGAAGGAATCCTTTATTATCCTCTTCACAAAAAAGGTAGCAAAACGGATGCCTGTAACTATAGGGGCATCTCAAAGTTATCGGTTATTCCGAAACTCTTCGAGAATGTAATAACTCCTTACTTGCAGCACTTGTGCAGATCCGTCATTTCCCTATGTCAGCATGGATTTATGAGGCAGAGATCAACCACTACAAATCTCCTGGAACTTACCTCATTTGGTTTTAGAGGTTTCCAACGCAACCTTCAAACCGATGTGATTTACACGGACTTTTGTAAAGCCTTTGACTCGGTTAACCATTCTCTTCTTGTAAGGAAACTCGACTTAATTGGGTTTCCTATTGATCTACTTAAATGGATTTTGAGATATTTGTCTCCCAGAACTCAAAAGGTTCTGTTTAAAAATGCTCTCTCCAAATTCCTCAGTGTCACATGTGGCGTCCCACAAGGTAGCCATCTTGGCCCACTGCTATTTACATTGTTCGTCAATGACGTTCCGCTAGTTTTAACCAACTCTCGTGTGCTTATGTACGCTGACGATGTTAATCTATGCCTGCAGTATTAGAACAGCTCTTGCCAGTTGAACTTACAATCGGATCTTTTTATAATTTTCAGATAGTGTGTCGTGTTAACCTATTACATCTCAACAGCTAATTACAATTTCACGTGTCACTCCCCAGAATGCCACTTGTAATGACCTGCAAATTGCCTAATAATTTCAAACCAACTGCACGCAATTGTTTAGATATACAATCAGTATTTATTATTTCTTCGCTGTAATCTGTACTTTACAAGTGTATATATACGACTGACTCAATGAGAGCCAGAATGTTCTCCGCTCTCAGCAACGCTCGCAGGGACCGGCTGCCACATCCCTCCAATATTTTTCAGCTTCAGCTTCAGCTTCAAGTTCTGCTGCACATCTGAAGGCTGCTCCACGGAGATATCGGGAATCAATTCGGCTTGCGGTAGCGGTGGTGGCTGTGTTCCAAGTGAGGCACCATTTCCTTGCTCGCTGCCATCCACCTGTGGGGAAGACTCGATGTCCAAACTAGAACCCCCTGAGATCTTTTTAACATGACTTATATTTCTTAAATACGTTTTACCTCCTCCCGATATCTTCATTCGTCTCACAATATTTTTTAAACTCTACACTCACACATTGTCTGCCATTGTCTGTTCTTAACTTTTTTGGATACCCCAATCTACTAAAAATTTCGGACATCTTTTCAATAATCACCTTCAATCCTATTGATCGTACAAATTTTACCTCTATGTATTTAGAATAGTAATCGATGAGAACTAGCAAGTGTTCATTATTTGGCAATGGTCCTAACAAATCAGTGGCTACCCATACCCATGGGCTACTCGGAAATGCATGACGTCTCATTGGGACTGGATTATCTGGTGTCCCAGGGTGTCCCTCATGAGCTAGTGTTAAAACTCTCTGTCGTAGTTTTTGGGGGATGATCAGACGGCTTCCTCTTAAAAGAATACTACCAATACTCGACAGCTCCAGACGAAACGGATAATAAGGGCTAGTTGTTGCAGAATTCCAGCAGTCATTGTCCAGGCATGTTATGGCATCTAGTACTTCTTCGTCTCTTGTACTCATATCGGAAATCTCGGATATATTTAAAGATGTGGGAGTAGAAATTGAAATCATATGGAATATGTTTTCCTCTCCACCCCAATCAAATGATTTAGTACTTGAAATGTCACACAAGCGTGAGATCGAGTCAGCAATATTTTCCTTCCCGGACTTATATATCACCTGGAAACGGTATGCCTGTAGACGTATTAACCACCTCTCAATTCTAGCTGGAGGCTTAGAAGTTGGTTTAAAAATCGCTTTCAATGGCTTATGGTCAGTTACCAACTCGAATTCCAGACCAGCAACATAGTAATGAAATTTTTCCACGCTCCATACCAATGCCAAACTTTCCTTTTCCGTTTGCGAATATCGGTTCTCAACATCAGAAAGGCTTTTACTTGCAAACGATATGATAAACAAATTATTTTCGACATCAAACTGTATTAAGACCGCTCCCAGCGCTACAGGACTGGCATCAGCTATTACACGAGTTTTTAATTTAACGTTAAAATATGCCAACTCCGAAACTCCTGAAACTCCAACTTTTAATTTGTCGAATGCTTGCTGTTCTTGTTGGTTTCACAGAAACTTCTCATCCGCTTTGAGTAACTTTCTCAACGGTTCTTTTGTATCTGCCAGATCTGGCAAGAACCTTCCCACGAAAGTGACCAAGCCTAAGAAACTACGGAGTTCCTCTTTGTTCTTTGGTGGCCAGAATGCCGTAATTACTTCTACTTTCTCTGGATCATCTGAAATGCCTGTGTCAGATAATATATGCCCGCTGTGTTTTCCATACACATTTATCTTTGTTGAGAAATATATTGTTTTCCTTGAAAATAACTTTTACCATCTCCAGCATTTTGTCGTGTTCCTCCAATGAACTACCGAAGACAATTACATCATCTATATAATTTAATGCATTCTGGCATTTCGCTAATCGTTCCTCCAGAAGTTTTTGAAATATCTCAGGTGCTGAGTTAACACCGCAGAGTAGACGCTTGTATCTATACAGTCCTTGTGGTGTTATAAATGTATTAATTTCTCGGCTATTTAGATGCAATTCCAATTGTTGATACGCACTCTTCAAATCCAGTCGAGAAAAATACTTAGCGTCCTTTAGCTTCGTTAAAAACGACTCGAATGTCGGTAATGGGTAATTTTCCCTATAAATTGCTTTATTCGCTTGACGCATATCAACGCACAGCCTTATATTTCCATCACCTTTGAATGCGATAACTATTGGAGAAATCCATTCACTTGGTCCGTGTACTGGCTCTATTATATCTTGAGATAAAGCCGATTCCAGCTCCTCTTTTACCTTGTCCTCAATGGCGGCTGGGATGCGCCGCATTGGTTGCTTCACGGGCCTCGCATGTGGATCAATTGACAGCCGAATAGATACGTGATTCCACTTTGGAAAAGGTTCCAACTTTTCGACTCTATTTATAGCTATGTCCAGTCTCAGCACGTTGAGTTTTATGGCTGTTTCGCGACCAAGCAACGATTGCCTACTTTTTTTATTACATAAAAGGTTGCAATAGACTCAGCATTCCCTCCAACTGCAATTGGTGCTTCAAATATACATGAAATCTGTAACAACTGATCCGCAGCATATGCCCGAAATTGATTTGTCGACTCAGTTCGTAGATTTAATATAGCTGCGCCTTATTCTTGTAGATAGTTTGAATCATCTTGACTTAATAAGTTATACTTGGATCCGGAATCGATGACCATGCTAATTGGTAAGCCACCATCTCGGCAAGAAATAACTTCGCCCATGTCACAATCATTCGCAACTCGGAAACAGGGATTGTGAAACTGTTGGTGGTCTCACTGCTTGGATCGGTGCTTCATCTACATAGCGCCTCTTTGCACCTCCTCTTCACAGTATTCCGACATCTCTTAGCAAAGTGCCCGACTTTGGAATACCTGTTACATTCCGTATTTTTCGCTGGAAAAAAGCAAACTATTTGAATCGTGATCATTTCGGCCATATCTGCCGCACTCTATTTTGGTGTTGATCCATTTAGCCGCGCGCGATGCAATCTTATTGACCAAAGAGCCTGAGCATCCATTTGATGACATTGATTGCGTCTGCTTGCTCACCTGTTTCTCAATTAAACAAGCAGATATGACTCCCTCCAAGGACTGTACAGTTGACAGCAACTTTTTCTTCAGCTCAGCCGGTGCCCAAGAATCAATTAGTTTATCCTTGAGACAGATCTCTTCTATTTCTGTTTTGGAAGTACCAAAATTACATTTCCTCACCTGCTGACGCAATCGCATATGAAACTCGATAAAACATTCTCCATCCCGCGGTGTCATGCCACGGTACAAATGTTGCTCAAATACCGAACTGCGTATCGGCGAAAAATATTTATTTAACTTTTCCACCTAAGGTGTGAAGACATCGTTCTGTTTCTCCGGAATATACGGGATCATCGACTGCAATTGTAAACCCCCCAATGCAAAAGTTTATTGCGCTTCTTAAGAGTTGAGCTGATCTCTTCGCTGTCCGCATATATGTTGAATGCGCGGACCCAGATCTCCCATTCGGAGCGCCAAAGAGATTTGTCTTTGCTATGGCATAGGAAGGGCTTAAGTTCGGCCATTACTTTGCCTTTTTTTCGATTCCCAATGTAACTTTGCGACCACGTCACTTTGAAAAAACAACTTTAGAGTAACCAATTTTACAAAAGGCCGTAATAGCTCGCCTTCTTCTTTATTTTTCCTAGCATTTCCTAGGCTGTAAACATTAGGCCACATTTAAGTGGCCACACTTCTTTTCCTCTTTTTTTTTTTATATGTATGTATGTACCAAAATTACACACATACAGCCGAAATGAATTTTGTTCTTTATCGGTCTTTTTTTTTATTCTCTTTTTTTTAACTCTTTTTTTCTTATCTTTTTATTTCGTAGGCTGTATTAAAACTGCCACAATTAGGTTACATTTAAGTAGCGACTATCTTCTTATTTCGTAGCCTGTATTAAAACTGCCACAATTAGGTTACATTTAAGTAGCCACACTTTTATTTTATTTTATTTTTTTTTTGTCTTTCTCAGGCTACAGTTAAGTGGCCACACCTCTTTTCCTCTTTTTTTTATTATATGTATGTATGTACCAAAATTACACACATACAGCCGAAATGAATTTTATTCTTTATCGGTCTTTTTCTATTCTTTTATTTTCCGTTCGGTTTCTCTCTCGTCGCCAATGTAATGACCTGCAATTCCCCTATTAATTACAAACCAACTGCACGCAATTACTTAGATATACAAACAGTATTTATTATTTCTTCAGTGTGATCTGTAGTTTACAAGTGTATATATCCGACTGACTCAATGAGAGCCAGAATGCTCTCCGCTCTCAGCAAAGATCGCAGTGGCAGGCTGCCACACCACTTATATGCTTAATGATTGCTCTTTGGAAAGAATAACTCTTGTCGATTATCTAGAAGTCCGCCTTGATCCTAAACTTTCGTTCTCAGAACATATTTCCTGCCTGGGTAACAAAGCCAGAGGCGTGCTTGGTTTTATAAAAAGGTGGTCGAAGGAATTCGATTCCCCTTATGTAACTGAGAGTCTTTTCACCTCACTAGTTCGGCTCATTTTGGAATATGGTTCTTGCGTTTGGAGTCCCAGTTTTGGAATCCATATTAACCACATTGAGTCCGTCTAAAAATATTTGTTGATGTTCGCCCTACGTGGCTTATCCTGGGATGACGACCTGAGATTACCGTCTTACTCTAGTAGACTTCTATTAATTAACCTTCCTTCTCTAGCTAACCGTAGAACGATGCTTGGCGTCGTCTTTCTACATAAGCTAATACACGGAGACGGGGAGAGCCGCTATCTGCTAGGTCAGCTCAATTCCCACGTATCGCGACTAACATCTAGATCCCATATCCCCTTAGTTATTGGTCACTGTAGGAGGGAATTGGAAGTGCACGAGCCCTTTAGGGTTTTATGCGCAGATTACAACCGCCTTAACTTAAAACCGTATTGCTTATAGAATTAGGTCGTATGTAGTATGTGGTATCTTTACGTCCACGGCTGCGCCCCTCAGCCGGTTTGGCGGGAGGTGGGAATCGTTGCGACTCGCGCGTAAAAAAAAAGAAAAGCAAACCAGGTATCGAAGAACAGGCTAGTGGGGGAGAACAAACTCCTACTCCTATTATGAATAAAATACAACAAACATTAGTTGGGGCTATGAGTACTGCAGCTAAATAATAAACAGAGTTTTAACTCGTGCCGTGATTGTAGGGTTTCAAAATCTTCAAAAAGCAATTACGCAAAGAAAAGATGTTCGATCCGGAAGAATCCCGGCCACGAACCCAAGGGTCAGTAATCCTTTGGCCGCAGCGAACCCTGTTTCCTTTGGTTTGTCGTTAAGGACTTCAGACTTAAGACCAGATCGTGTAGGTCAAAATATAAGCCACTGGAACCTAAAGTTTTTAGGAAAGTCAGCAATGATTATAGATTGATTCTTTCATCGAGTAGATACGCTTACTCGGAAAACTCTAGGTGGAAACTTTGAGCTTTTGACGTTCTATATTAGTACTCTGTTTGAAGGACCAGCTAGTGAATGGTACTGGCGGTATCAAGAAAGTGTTCAAGAAGAAAATTGGACCAGCCCATGTGAAGCCTTAAGAGAGCAGTTTAGAAAAAAACGATCTGATGTATTCAGTCAATCCGACAGTGCGAAAACCTCTTTCTGCTCCTTGTCGTATGGTTCACGAGATCAAAAGCGAGTCCAAAATTGAAAGCGAGAGAGTAGATGCGGAATTGTGGTAAAAGTGGTAATTTATACCATGATTGCTACGATCAAAGAAAAGACTTTTGCTACGGTTTCGGAAAACCGGATACATATCGACCCTCTTGTCCTAAGTGTACAGGTGCAGAAAAATATCAAGCTTGTGAACCATTGAGAAGTGCACGAAAATCGACAGTTTCAAAAGCAGCCAATACGGAATAGAAGACTCTTCTTTCCAACCCTCCCAGATTTGACCACCAACCCAGAATGTCCCATTGTCATATGTATTTATTTACTTGATGACCCATTGATTGTATCGAATACGTTTAATCGGCACATGTCCGTACTAACTGAAATCGCATCTTGTTTAGCCAATACTGGATTAACCATTAACATTCATAAAAGCAATTTTTGCTTGAAAAAAGTTCGATACCTACCATGTGGTAGGTAAGGGTACAATTTCCATTGATGCAGACAAAATTAATGTTATAATTGAATATCCAACACCTCGATCAGTCTAGCTAGTGTTGCATACACCAAATTTTGAAGTACCCTTCTACACACACTGCGATGCTAGTGATATTGGTATCGGAAGATTTTAATGCAGATAAGCGAAGAAGTCAATAAAGTGCCGATTTCATACATGTCTCGGAAGCTTAACAAATGCCAGCGTAGTTACTCGGTTACAGAAAAAGAATGTTTGGCAGCTATGTTAAGTATTAAGAAGTTTAGAGCGTATATCGAGGGACATCCTTTTTACCACACAGCATCGAAAAGCTCTCTATAGATTATTTAGGACCGTATCCACGTTCGAAGGCAGGTCACATGGGAATTTTTATAATAGTCGGCCATTTCACGAAATTCCCTTTTTTGAAACCTGTGAAAAAGTTTTCCGTGGATGCTATTTTGTCCTTTATGGAAGAAGATCTATTTCAATGCTATGGAGTTCCAAGAACCATTGTTTCTGTTAATGGAGTCCAATTTAAGTCAAACGCGTTTAACCATTTGCTAGCCAAGGAGCATACGCTGCCGTAAATGCGTAGTTTGCATTTACGGCAGCCTATGCTCCTCAAGGGAATGCGTCGGAACGGGTAAACCGTTCGGTTATATCTGCCATAAAAGCTTATGTACATCCTAACCAATCAAACTGGCATGAAAACCTTAGTAAAATCTGTTGTTCTCTGCGTTCAAGTTTCCACACTGCAACGAATAATACCGCTAACCGACTCGCAATGAGAAAACTTATAATTTGCGAAGTCGGAAAGTCTCGTATGTCGTAGGTCAGGAAATTTTTCGTAGGAATTTTTAGCTAAGTTGTTTTTTCAAGGCTTTCAATGCAAAATTAGCCCCAACTTTTGTGAACGGACGAACAAAGCGGAAACGATGATCAGCGTATTATGCAATTGAAGATATGCAAGGAAATCTAGTTGACAAATACCATGCTAAAGATCATAAGCAATAGGTGTTAGTGCCAAGCGCGAATCCCTCTTGTTGATTCTCTACAAGCATGATTTTAGCGGGTGGGAAATTGTAGTAGTGCTTGTCACGAGCCAAGGAGCCCTCTGGTGGCTTAATTCAAATTAGGCGGCCTATCGGCTCTCATAATTAAAAAGCGCCCAATATAGGTTTCATATCGTCCAAAAATGCAAGCCTGGATAAGAGCAGGTGCAGCTAACTTCACGCTGTCAAAAGTCTTGTCCGCCAAGATCGAAAACCGGACAGACGTGGCATTGTTATTAAAAAAATTAATCCTCTACCTCTCCGCCACTTTTAAGACTCAAGGTTGGTACTGCTACATTATTATTTCACTGCAGAAACCTAATAAATGCTTATATTTATTATTTTCTGGCACTTTGTGCCTACTTGCAGATCGGATGGTCCCGAAAAGCACCCCTGCAGAGCAGCCCGTGTAGCAGAGACCACATCTCTGGCCAGCTTGGCCATCGAAACCCCAAATTTTGATCTTCAGCTGGCGGAGCCCGATTTTCATATCGGCCAGCGGAGCCCTTTTGGCCAACAACAACAACAAGGGAAAATAACCTCAATGGCGGAAGAAGGAAGGAAGAAGGAATGAAGGAAGATCCCGAAGCTCCCATGCAAACTTTTGATGGTGCCGGGTGGCTGAACGGGGTCAAAATCCTGAAGTGCATGGATGACCCCACGAGAAAGTGGCTGACGCAAGCGGTCTGCCAACTGGAGGCACCGTGGGAGGGGGCCAAGCTGGAGGTGGTGGATAGGGGCTAGTCCCGTCCATCCCAAAGGCGAAGGTACTCTTCCCCATTGCGATCCAAGGGGACCAGGCGCTGAAGCTGCTACAGCGTCAGAATCCTGACATCCCGACCGCGAATTGGAAGATTCTGCATCTCGTGACCCCGTTACCCAAAGAGGGGGGCCAAAGCGCAGTCCTCCAAATCAACAAGGAGGCTGAAGACATCCTTTATCCCAGATACGGGAAGATGGCGTGGGGCATGGGTAGCGTATACCTGCGCCTCAAAAAGCGCCATCCCGGGGATAAGGATGCTCATACCCTGAAGGCAGGCGAGGTGGAGAAGGACCTAGGTCTGGAAACCATCGTGGATGCCGCCCAGGGTATGACGCTGGCCGAGACCGACGAAGAAGAAGACGGTGACCTGCCGCTAGCAGTCAACCCGTCAAGTGAAGGTGAGCACGGTACCCATGACACTCAGGGTGCTGCAGCTCAACATTCTTAGAAGCAAGGTCGCCTCGGCGGAACTCTTTATAGCCATGGAGCAAGGGACCGCCGATATAGCTTTAGTCCAAGAGCCATGAATCGCCTCTGGCAATACCGTGGCCGGACTGAAGTCCTCAAACTACAACGTGTTCTATACACCATCGGTAAGTAGAAATAGAACCGCCGTACTTGTACGGAAGGGTCTACACGCTAACCTTATGTCTCATTACAGCTCTGATGACCTGACTGTGGTGATGCTAGAGAGCGAGAAGAAGCGCCTGCTGGCAGCCTCCTGCTACATGGCACACGACAGGACGGCCCCACCCGAAGAACTCAGGAGCGTGGTAGAAGCCAGCC
>VNJS01008997.1:0-35292 GCA_008042575.1 Drosophila watanabei
TTAAAAATACCCGTTTGTTAGCATGGCTGTTCGGCTCAGACGACGCGAATGAGTTTTTTTTTTCTTTTCAATTTATGATGATTTTATTTATTTACTTTTTTTTTGGCAACGCTCGCCGCCCTTGTGACATCATCATTCAGAGCTCATCAGGCAGTTCATCGAATTAATAGGCTTGTTGGTAAAAATTAACAAAAATATATATATTTATATTTAAATTATTTTGTTTAAAAATATAGCGCTTTCAAAGCTAATATTCATAGCTTGGTTTCCCTTGCATTAAAAGATTAAATAGATTCTTTTTCTTTCCAAATCGAAATGAAGAAAAATTTAAATTTGTTTGCATTTACAAGGCGTCGCGTGTCTGCGATATCTTTTTGTACACAATTGGCTGATGCTAGCCTAAGCACACGGATGCTGAGTTCAACTGGAAGCCGACACAGAATAAGAGAAGCCGGAGCTAAAAAACAAAACTTGACTTGGCTTGTTGACCAAAAGAGAACGAGTTAATCGTGCAGATAAAATGGGTCAACAGTGGACAGTCGCTGTAGCTTAGAGATACACAGTTGCAACTCACAGAGTCCGCCGACAGCCGCAATGGGCCCGGCTAAATTAAGTTGCCAGCCAACTTCCATACACAGTCTATACATATTTTATTTGCGATCTCAATTCGCTTTGTTAGCTTTTTGGTCCTCTTTTCCGTTTCGTGTAAGCGGGGAAAAGCAAAAAGCAAATAATAAAATTAGGGTGGCCGGTACTTGCACTCATTGAAAAGCTTTCCTTTGTTTTTCGGTAGTTTAATTGAAATTTGTTGTCTCTGGGCAGTGATTTACACTCGTTGGCAGGTTTTCTGGTTTTGGTCAGAGCATAAAACGATTTCCATTTCCGTTTTGAGCAGCATAAAAAATCAAAATGTATCTTGTGTCATGGCGTGTCATGTGCTGCATATAAATTAGCGCAGTCCGAGTGTTTGACAGCTGGTACAGTAGCTTCCAGATAAGTCTAAATCAATCTACAAAATAATACAGTAAATGAATTACTAAATTGTTTTGAATTTGTTTTTATATTTTTTAAATTTGATTAATATTCTTTTCCCTAAAGATAAACATATTTTTATTTATTTTATCCTCTGTTCTTGAACCTTTCCATAATGCTTTTTTTTGTAATATAAGCCACAAGGCTGTCACCTCACTCCAAGAACTTTTATCTATTCCTGGCACATGACTTTTTGCAATCTTTAGTTTGGCTTTTAACTGGCTTTGTTCAACAAATTGCCATAATTTGTTGTAAATTCCGTTCAAGTTGTTGGCACGAGTGGTTCGGTTGGTCAGGGGGCGCTTTGGGGAAGGGTCTCCGTCTAATCAATACCCATAGCCACTTGTTTGTTCAGTCAAAGTGTTGCCCAGCTGTCACTTGGTTTGTTTGTCAGCGGGTTTTATTTTCCACTTCGTACAGTGCCTATGCTTTCGTCATACGTGAAGATATCGGTGTGTATCTGAGAGCTACCTTTGACAATACTAATTGATTTCCACACAGATACACTCACATTTAACGTTGTTTATTGCGGTTTATTGTGGCAGTGTGTATATTTTTCCTTCTTCATATTTCCCCAGAGTTCGGGGTTTGTACTGTATATTAGCAAAATATTTACCGTCGTGGCGGCTGATATGCTAGATCAAAGAAAAATTAACTAAGTAAAATCTAACCAACTCTTTTCTATAACTGAAAGGCGTTAAAAATAATCATTTTGATATTGCAAATTATAATTATAAATAACTAAAGAGAGCAAGGAATTCTATGGGATCGCAGCACAGAAAGCAATTAAGAGATTCTGAGGGTTCTGAAGAATATTATCTGTTGTCAAGCACAAAAGCCAGACGACGAAGGGCTGGCTCAGCGAAAAAGTTTGCCACACACATGTGTTCCTCCGCTTTACCCTTCATGCCTGCATATGTATATCTTATTCTCCCTGCGTCTATATATCCATAAAGTAAGGATGTATATAATGAAATGATAAACAAAGAGCCGAGTCATATAAAAGAGCAACTGCCCGTACTTGTTGGCTGGCTGTTCGTTATCTGTGCGTATGAGTTGGGGGGACTTAAAATAAATATTTTAATGAACTGCACTAAAGGCTGTGCCGACGCCTAAAAAGAGTTGACTTTGAAATGCACTGACTTGCTGCCAGTAGCAATATGAAGAACAAAACAAGAAACAACGATTTAATTGAGAGATCCGACTATGGAATACCCGTCAGTGACTGGCCTCGTGTGCCCAATAAATAGTTCGCTTACCTAAAAGAAAGTGCTTAGATAAAATTATAGTTTGATTCAATTTTTTGCTATACTGGAAGAGAATGATCCATTCGCTATAAAGAAACAAGTAGATCAAAATAAAGGAAAATTAAATAGATAATTTATTCTGTTAAATACCATGTGTTCAAAGGCCGCAAATGATATGCAAGAATACAATATACCCTTATTTTCTTCGAAGGTACCGCGTATAAAAATCGGCCTGACTGACGGACAAGCGGAGTGCATCCTTTTATACCCACAAGCACACACGCACATACATTTTGTTTGTGCGTTTTATTTTTAAACCACTGAAAACGTGAAAAAAATGCAAGAGGTGCAAGGGAGACAGAATGGAAAACGATGTACCATGTGGGAAGTAAAAGAGATCTTTTCTTCGTCGAAGTTTTAATTTTTCTTTCTTTGGCCCTATACAAACACCCAGCTGCAATTGTTGTTCCTCGGGCTTTGGCCTGCTTTGCATTTGCCTGCCTTATTTTCCGAAGAAATCTTCAAGTGATTCATCTTTTTCTTCGAGAAGGAGTCGGAGGCTTATGAAAGATGCGAGATATATTTTTTAATTGAGATGCGTTTTGGGTATGCCAGATACATTCATAAAGTCCAGTTCAAGATTCTGAATGTCTTAATTGAAATGGACATGTTTAATAAATAGATCAAATTTTTAAATTAATTGAAATAAGGAAAAAATTTAAAGCTAATTGAAATAAAATCGTTTTTGTCAATTTAATTGGAACTGTCAATGATTCGCAATTAGGTATATGAAGTATTAAGTACCATAGATATGGTACTAAAAAATTATCACTTTTCTTGTAAGGTATACATAAGTTTTACATTTAGGTTATATATTTTTAGATTTATCATAAAGTAATGTACAAGTTTTAAGAGAAGTAAAACGTAACAAGTATAAAATGTATAAAGAACTTAGAACTCCCGGATACATTTTCCAGGATACCCTCTTACTTTTATATATTCAAAAGAGAACCACGCCTTGTTTCTGACCTTATCCAACACACCTAGAAAGGCAAGCGAAACTTAATTAATAAACCATGAATTTATGCCACTCGACAGCATATAAGAGTCATAAAACTTTGATGGGTGACGAGCACACACAACTTTTTGGGTCACACACTCTCGTACAGTGAATCACATAGATACAGCAATGACGAAGCTAGAAATATACCTTAACCAGAGGCTTCTGCTTTCATCCTCTGCACTTAGAAACTTGTTAAACTTTGCTTGACAAACGACAAACTCTTCACTGCTCAACTTTGGCTGCCAGTGATTAAGATGGACAGATTTGCAGCAGATGGGGCGCATTATTCGCCAATTTGAGCCCGGGAATTCAGGGGAGTATGTGGCCAATAAGGCCTGCAAGAACAAACGTATACTTCGCCAAACGGTGCCAAAGCCAAACTTGGCTCATCTAGCGGTACTATAACCCCATTCTATGACTTGCAGTAACTAGTTGGTGAGACTAGATTGGGAGACAACTACCGTGAGTCGCTGAACATCATTAATATTGAGTGCTTGTACGAGAGATGTTCGCATAAAACACCTTATGCGGACATGGTTAAGGATCACAAATGTGGTTCACCACATATTGAGAGCGAGTTGTGGTGCTGTTTTTAATAAATCTAGTGGTTTGAATATGGTGTATTTAGACCAAAAATTAAAGTGAGGGGCGACTACGGGTAGATCGGCTTTATTCCAATTATTCTAAAATACGGAATATATATAATACAATTGCCTTGTGTGTACTCTTCATAGCAATAAGTAATACTTCGACTACTAAACCATATTTCTCAGTTTCGTGCTTGTAATATCAATTAAAATTTTTCCCCAGTTCAAATTTATATAAAAACGCTTCTGCCACTAGGATTAATCATTACACAATTAGCAAAGAAAAATGGCTTGCAAACATGCATTTCTTCTTTATACATACATACTTATCATTTGAGATATTTATGAAGACAAACAAACCGCTTTAGTTTTTAGTCATGGCACATAAACATATGAGAGACGGTTCCTTCATATATAGATAAAGATATGGTTAGTAGACAACAGAATAATACCATAGGCTCATCCCTCCAACGGATGATGGACGACTGCCCGAAAAGTCTGTGGTTCATTGAACGCTGTCGGGTATCGTTATCAAGCCAAGGCATATGCTTTATAGTGTCTCCTTCAACCTGACTATATGCATATAAGAGACTCGTATCGCATCGTAAATTCACACATTTCACGCCCCATTCAACCTCATGTATGGGGCTGGCATCCTGTATCTCGCAAATTGACAGCCAGCCGGCCACGTTTGCATTCAAATTTACGAGCCAAGACATAAATAAATGCTTTTTTGCGGACGACGGTCTCTTCATAATTTTTTCATATTTTATTATTATATTTCTGCCTATCTTCTATGGCCAGCCCACAGCATAATTGGCGCCAAACTTCTTTTCCTCTATTTCTACTTATTCCGATGTAGGATGGCGATGACTTCAAGCTTTGGAGTTTTACTTCTTTTTTTTTTTTCGAGCGTGGGCTATCCACGTGGGTTGGCTTTTCGGGGCCTGAGGCCCGTCAAACTCGATCGGCCAAGACGAGCGGCACCCCAGAAATAAGAAGCAGAAAAGTAGTCCCATTTGATTTGCCGCCTTTTCCCCCAAAACCATTTCTCCTCTTTATATATCGTGGGTCGATTTTGATAAGCTTATTTATTTTCACAGGTGCCTCACTAATTTCTTCCTCCTATTTCTCAATGTTAGTTTCTTTCGGCTTCGATTTTTATGAGTTTTTAATGGTTTAAATAATTTCCAGTCGGTCAGTCATTTATTTGGGTCATTGTTTGGGTTTTAATTTTTCACGGAGAAAATGACGGAGATTGCCGCCCACAGTTATCGTGCCATTTATTATTTCAAGTCTGAAGAATAGTTTCAAATCGTCGGTGGTATTGGTTGTTATGTGGTAAAGCCTTTTGCCGGGTATATGCTGATCTCTGAGCCGATGTTTCAATTCGAAATTGGTTGGTGGATATTTCCAAAATGATGCTGTTTTTGCGCAGCGCATTAAAGATGTCAATTCAGACGCTATTCTCGATAAGCATAAGTTTTTGAACTATCATATGCTGATTATCGAGTGATGAACAAATGAATCAGAAAATAATGTGCAAAAAATCTGAGATATATTTATTTTTTACCAATTAAATTTTTTTTTTTTCAATTTTTACCAAGAAGGAACATTTTAATATGTATGTCAAAAGATCATTATAATATTTCCCATCCATTAATTTTGTAAGCACTTATGACTATGCCTAACATGGAGTTTCCCTACTCTTCTTTATAGGAAAACGATGCTAAAACCAAAGGAACTACGATGAGGAAACCGAATGCCACACATGCTTGTTGTTAATGTTAATGTGCCAGCAAATTTCAAAACTAAACGAATAAATTTAGCCAAACCAGTGGGAAATATGCCAGAAGCCTTCAAGATCCGACTCAGAAACTCAAGAGGAACGATTGGAACCTAGGAGGCATCGGAGCAAATGTGAAACACATGTGCGTACGTGCGTGTGTGGAGTTGCAGCTTCCAGTTTTCGTTATTGTTCTTTTCTGGCACCGAATTGAAATTGAATTAAGCACTCGCACAGACAATAGGGGAAATAAACGGAACAGCTGAGCAATTCAATTAACGAGAAAACGAAACGAACCCAAACCATTCCAAGTTAAGGCATTTAACATAGACTTCAGCGAAGACAACCGAGCTACGAGACCGGACCTAGTAGAGGCCAAGTTGGATCGATCTATGCCAGATCCTTAGCAAGTCCCAACCAAGATTCTCGTCTACAAAATGTCCCTGGCCGACATGGGCACAGCATCGCGATCCGCCGGCGGCGGAGGAGGCGGTCGTCACTATGACCTGTCCACCGGTGGCGGCGGTGGAGGTCACCCGGTGGGCGGTGGGCTGCCTGGCGGCCGTATGACCCACTCCCTCAGTACTCCATCAGGAGTAGATGGGACGCCATCAACGCCCAGACACCGCGGCGGGAAGAAGCTGACCGTTCGTATTCAGATGCTAGACGATTCGATTACCATGTTTCAAGTCCAGGTAAGTTTACACACTGCCTTTGTGTTATTTTTCGTAACTTAGCTCGATAATAATTAGAAAAAGTAAAATGTAAGCAGAAATGTTACCTGAGCGATGTATTACACAATTAATGGAACGCCAAAAAATTAATATAAAATATAGTTCTTTTTTATTAAGACATTGCTAAAGGAAGGAAATATATATATCTTATATTTTTAATGCCGTCCAGTGCTAAAGACAGATCTGCCCTTAAGGCCACTTGGTCATTAAACTATAGTTTTATTATTAAGATCCTCCAACAACAATATTCTAATGATATTATAAAATAGCAAAGCTTACAATAAGTGTTCACCTAAATGAACTTGGCATTGCTGTAAGAATTTCCATATTTTAATTTGATTGAACTTGAATTTCTCAGGGCGGATTAGTACTAAGCTAGCTATTCTGAAGGATGTGATTCAACGCAAATATAATTTTCTTAATAACAATAAGAGAAGATTACCGAAGCATATAAAAAAAAAATAAAACTCATTTCATACAACTACACATTTTCTGGCACCCATTTTCTGGTGCTCCCAGGAAGCACCTGCTGAACGGAAGTCATTGCATAAATACATCATCTTCATGTGTGCACAACTCCGTTTGCATGGGAGCACTGCCTCGTAACAAACCATTTCACGTGCAAATGGAAAAATATATGAGAAGCTACTTTTAATTAAATGTGAATTAAAAAAGCCGGGGTAAAAGGACGAGAAGGAAAAGGGAGGGCGTAGGGATATTTGCGACAAGAGGTCTTAAGTTTTTGGTAGGCGTGGCACTCGGCTTGTTTGGCATGGGGCCAGCGAACGGAAATTCTTTCACTGCGTTTTCCCTGGCACACACAAGCTGAAATCAGCAGGGAGAGTGCAGGGGGATTGGTACAGTGCAGATGCAGTACATCCGTTCTCTGGTCCATGAATCCCCGCTCGCCCTCTGCTCCGCAAATAAAACATGGCCAACTCAACAGCTTGGCATAGATTTCGTGGGGTGTTTTATTTTGGTTGGATGCAGCACTGGGGTCTACGAACTGTTGTCTGTTGCTGCTGTTCATGTCTGAGTGTTGACCGCAAATCGCATTAATTCAAACAGAATTGGCCTAAAAATACTCTTGGCTTACTTCTTTTGCCTCATCTTGTTGTACTGCCTGTTGTTGTTCAACTTCGTCTTTGCTCTGTTGTCCTGATCCTTGTCTTGGTTAATAGATCTCTTCGAAGTATTCCAGGCTACTTCCTGGCAGTATTAGCCACACCCAATGTGTGGCAATGTGCACTACAAATTTACTGAAAATTCCTCTTCTAAAATCAAATATTCTTTTTACATGAGTAGTCCAGAAGAGTACTATATACAAATTTAAAAATATTTAAACTAAGCACTTTATCGAAACAATTTTTAATGTTCCAGCATGAAAATAGCGATTTAATTATCTATTGTTTAAGAGAATAGGACAATTTGAAATACAGTTAATACTAAATCAAAGTAAAATCAATCATAATATTTTTATGTTTCTAAACCCAGCCTTTTGAGTGTAACTTCCAGCCTTCTAGAACGGTAGACACATTTCAAAGGCTTCAACAGGCAAGCAAGAGAGCCACGAGAAGTGGAAATGTTTCAGGGCAGCAACAAAATGGATTCCATTGTTTGGGTGGTTTTCGGTTAGGATTGCGAGTGGAGTGGTTGGGGGTTGCGGTTTTAGACTGCGAGTTGGGGTTGGCAATAGCTACCGGGTATTGTCGTAGTCTTTGTTGTTGGGTTTCTGGCCTAACCTTTTCGTGAACCAATGGCACTTGAGGCGGTACTCCGGCTTGCTAAATGTTGTAAAGTGCTCCGCACAAAACTATTTTTATGCGAGTTTGTGCCACTCTCTGTCTGTGGCATTTTTCCCTTTTGCAATTGCCCAAAGCAAACTTGACGGTTTATCCAAAACAAGAACTAGAGGAAGCTCTGTCGTTTTTTTTTACTCTCTGATGTATGATTTTCAGAGCTTAAATGTTTGCGTAAATGTATAAAAACGAAAGCAATTAAGTCTTAGCATCCCTAAAACATTTAGGTTTACCAATTGAGCAGCACGATTAGTTATTTAATGTTTCATCACTAATTTTAATTTGTTTTAGTGAATATAAAATATTCATCCATTTCAGGGTATACCAAAAGTTCACCCTTAGAAACATAGTTTTTCCTTGCCGCATTAAAAATTCAATCATGTTACAATTTTTGCTGCGCACAGAACTTCTCTTATAGCACTGCGTATACGTAACACACTCGTACTATATATTGACATGGTTGCATTTTTTAAAAATAGAAGCCTGGTGGGCACCCAACCCTCTTTAGATTCGTTTTACCAACAACAGAACTGCTTTTGCTGGTATCCATGCTTGTGTGTTGGCCCCTGACTAGAAGCGAATATTGTTGCATGGTCGGTCAACTGCATTATTAATCAAGGCTTCTAATGGATTTTGTGGCTTGTAAACGATAATACGGTTGTGAATGGCAATGAGGATGTGGAACGACATGAGGCTGACGAGGATGTGGTAAGTGCTGTGGCTTGCGGCCACGTCCTGGCCGAACCAATGGAAATTCTAGCCAAATCCCTCATATGCAAAACCCGCCGGAAAAGAATTTCACCTGCCGAAATGTTAGCATTGGAATATTTTTCTGCTCCAGAGAGCCCAGAGAATGTGGAGCAGTTGGTGGCGAACTTGGCAAATCTCTGCTTCTGGACTCAGCATCAAAAGATTTGGCTTCAATGCGACTCTCAACAATTTCGATGTTGACGCCATTTCATTTATTTATCAAACAAAAATTTTATTTTTTTTTTTGGGCTTCTGCTTTTGTACGTTTTTCCTTGAGCGCAAACAATATTAAAAGCTTATCTCTATGTGTTGAGCGAATTTTGCTGATAATGCAGAATAATGGAAGTCCATTTTGGACCTGTATAAAGTCATGACGCCAACAAAAAGTACTTATGGGTTTTAGCGATTGTACAAGTTGGTAAGGGCTTAGCATTAGCAATAACAAGCCATTAAGTAAATCAATAAAGCTGTTTGTATTAAAAGCAAGGTCAAAAAATTATTCTAAAATATCTAAATATATTTTTTTTGTCGTAAAACAAGCTCCTTTTATTGTTTTCTTTCGATTAGTCAACTCGAAGTTTGATTCTGTTCTATTAACGAACGAAGAAGTCTGCTAACTTTAGCAAACTTAGTTGTCGTTTATCACTAGCTTCCTTTAAATGCAATTACCTGCAACGAGCATACAGACAATTTCTCCATTGTCAAACATATTGCCTTTAAAACTTCAGTTATTATACTCTCCTTGCGAAATTCTTAACTTTTCTGTGAAAAGTTAGCCAATAGTTGGCAGTCTAGGCCAACCCGCAGATTTGGCATCTATACCAATGGGGTTAACTAAGGCCATTCGATAGGCAAGGACAATGCATGTGGAACGAGATGAGAGCAGACGCCCGCATACGTGCCCCTCCATCGTCATATGATCGTATCTTCTTCCTGCCCCCACTTTTGCTACACTACAAATATATTTTCTAGCATTATTATATTCATCTCGTACATTTCCTTTGAAAAATCTACTTGCAATATTATTTTTAAATTAAATAGGGTAAAGAAGCATCTTATAGTTAGTTATTTATTTTAAACTTACTTACATATAAACTAAAATCAAGTGGTATCTTTTTTATTATGATTGTTTTTGCTATAAAAAAATATAATACTACAAATTGATTATATTTCTAAGTACACATTTGCCTGAATCATAAAGTTTTATAGCAACAACATACCTTGTAATGTGGTATTGAATTTCCAAGTTTTATCTAAATTTGTATAGTGTAGGGACAACACCTGCCTGCAGGTGGCTTTTATGCAGTGGCTAATGCTCCCTGTGCCGCTTCTGTCTCTTGATGACGACAAATTGAACAACCGACAATTGTGGGCCAACTTTTCACAGCTGCGCTTCTGTGTGGAGGAGGCTAGAAAAAGTGGTGAAATGGGTTGTTTGCATTGAAAAGCTTCCTGTCGTTTTGCCATTTCCGTTCTCACCGCCTGCAGAAGTCGCCAAAGTTAATTGGTTTGTTTTGTAGTTGGAGAAGATCCGGGAATTGGCCTAAAAAGATAAATGGATGTAGCGCCAGGCCGTTCCCAATGTATGGCCAGCCTATGTACATATATATGCGCGTATGCCCCTGTGCTAGGGCCAGGAAAATGTCAGAGCTTGGGCGTGGCCGTAGCCTCATTGTGGCTCCTGGCTTCTGGCTGAAAAACAGCAAACAATGGCGATGCAGTCACCGCGGAAAGGAGAGAAAGCAGGACATTCCCTGGAGAATACTGGGCACACATCCATCTTGTCTCTCTTTCTCTCTCCCTTATACCTCCTGTCTTTGCCAAATTAATTAAAATATCCCAGAACGGGGACAACAATTGTTTCAAAACTGTGGAAATAACATTTTAATTGACAATTAGTTGGGAAAATTGAGCAATTCCATATATTTCTATTTTCCATTCTTTTAAGCTTGCAAATTGCATTTGTGACTAGAGGCAAGTGCTATAAATTGCATTAACAGGGATAAAACAAAGTTTTCATTGGGTTATGCCACCGGGGACTTTGTCGAGTTCTGATTGCGAAAATGAAATGAAAATTTAATTGTGGCTGCCATGGTGGCATCAATTTCATTCTTGTTGATCTTTCGCATATTGAAAATCGCATTAATGTTGTGCCCGAAAGTTAATTCAGTGCCTTTTTATATGTTTTTCTATTACCACTGAAATCGATAATCCAACTAAAATTTAGAGACTGTTTTATTAAAGAGGGCTTGCTATTTCGAAGAATAACAATTCGATTTTAGACTGACTTCATATTAATACCAGAGGAAAGTTTCCTCCGTTGTTCAGTTTGTTTTTGTTTATGTTTACCTTGGCTATCGAATTTTCAACGGAAATTGACACCTCCGCACACGGCTCGTTTTTATCGGCTAAGACCCTTTATCTTTATTTACTCTGCTGTCCAGCCACGCCCAATTTTATTCGATTTATGCGCAAAAAAACCCTTCAAAAATATGTTGGACGATAGCCAAAAAAATATTTGCTTTTAGATCGCAGCTTACGTACAATTTTGGGCATATAATATTCAAATACCACACACGGAGGGGTTTAATAACATTTTGGCACGCCTTGCGAAACATTTCACACCCTGATAGATTGTTGCCTGCTTTTATGGGGCTGGCAACAGAATCGATATGACAAAGCACTCTGCCTGATTGGTTGTTGCCGCGATGCGAATCCCTGTATTTGCCAAATGCCGAAACATCTGGCAGGGACTACTCCTTGATCCCAAATTAATATATGCCAGGAGCACAAACACACATGCGGCCTGTCGGGATTAACAAATTGAAATTGGAATCGAAGTAGGTGCGATTCTAGGGTCGTGTGTTCCGGATTTAATAGGTTGTCGAAATCTTGTGGGCCATTAATATTTGACTAATTTGCTAATTGTTGAAAGCTATTTAGGTGTGGTTTACAATTTCCATTTAATTCCATTTAAATAATTTTGTATCGTCTTGGTCTTAACAACTTGAATCGGTTATCTAGGATCGATAGTTACCGATTGAACACATTAATTAATTTTTATTATACAATTTCAATTTTCTATTATTTGAATACATACGTTTTTTTCTTAAATTAATAAATCAAATATTTATAAATGTTCATAAGTGAGCCGAAGCCTTTTCGATGTACAGAATTTTCCGCCTATTTTTGCTCAGTTTGCTTGCAAAACTCAATTTTTATATAACTTAATTGCAGCCCGAGACAAACTGGCCCAGTTTAGTAAGACTGAATGTGGAAAGTAGAGACCGGGCGTCAACTCAATTGAAATTTATTCAAATGCAATCAGATGCAACGCCCACCAAGCATTTGGCGTGTGGCGTCATCTGGGATGAGCTGGATTAGATTTTAACGAGCTCAACGAGTTTGGGCATCTTAAGAGCATCTCTGACTTCTTTTTAGAGTTCAGCGACTCTTCCTATCCCCTCCTTCGTCGAAAACCACCCTGATTCATTATAAGGCTGCTTTAATTTAATTTGCAATTTGTTTTGAACCTTACGAACTTGGTCATTTAATTACTGATGTGGCCTTGTAAAACTTACATACCAGTTCATTTATCCTTGAGAATTTGTATGGTCATTTTATTTTGTTAGGCTTATTATTATTAAAAGATATGATTACAGGTCTAGGTGCTGAAAAATTACGTCTTCGCGATTTTTGTTCCCCACTTTATAATCAAAGATATCATTTGACTGATCCCTTCTCTTATATCTTACAACTTTTTCAGGCTAAGGCCCTGGGACGTGTCCTATTCGAGCAAGTTTGTCGGCAACTTAATTTACTTGAGGCCGATTACTTCGGCTTGGAATACCAAGAGGTATCCACACATACCAAATACTGGCTGGATCTGGAGAAGCCGATGAATCGCCAGGTGGGCCTCTCACTCATCGATCCAGTGCTGCGGTTCTGCATTAAGTTTTATACACCGGATCCGGCCCAACTAGAAGAGGAGTATACCAGGTAATAAGTGGCCCATTAAAATATAATATATATATATATATTTTAATCTACTCTACTCTTTTCCAGATATCTTTTCTGCCTGCAAATCAAACGGGACTTGGCCACTGGTAGTTTGCAGTGTAACGACAATACGGCTGCACTGATGGCCAGTTACATTGTGCAGGCCTCATGTGGGGACTTTGTGCCTGAGGATTATCCTGACCACACGTATTTGTCCTCGTATCGCTTCGTGCCGCACCAGGATGCTACCATGCAGCGCAAGATAATGGAGAACCACAAGAAGCATGTGTAAGTGAATCGCATTTTTTCTTAGCGACTAAATCCTTTATTTTATTTTTTATTTATTGCATTGTTTATTCAGTGGCCAATCGCCGGCAGAGGCAGACCTCAACCTTTTGGAGACGGCAAGGCGGTGTGAGCTTTATGGCATGAAGATGCACCCGGCCAAGGATGTTGAAGGAGTTCCGCTTAATCTAGCTGTTGCCCATATGGGTATCACAGTCTTCCAAAACATCACGCGTATCAATACCTTCTCCTGGGCCAAGATACGCAAGATTTCCTTCAAGCGCAAACGCTTTCTGGTCAAGCTGCATCCCGAGGGCTATGTAAGAGAATGCTGAACACACAATTTAACATAAGAGCGAAACTTACAATCTTTTCTCTTAGGGCTATTACAAGGACACCGTAGAGTTCTTCTTCGAAGGTCGCAATGAGTGCAAAAACTTTTGGAAGAAATGCGTTGAGAACCATGGCTTCTTTCGCTGCACAACCGTACAAAATACGCCAAGGCGTAAAACCCGCGTCTTGTCACGTGGCAGTTCATTCCGGTAATCCAATACCCTTAACCCTAAGTTACTGTACTTATTTAATGTTTTGCCTTCATATTCCAGCTATAGCGGCAAAACGCAGAAGCAGATTATTGAGTTTGTCCGCGAGAATTATGTGAAACGCCAAAACTTCCAAAGGTAAGTAGCGGATTAAGTGGATTATGCTTAAGCTGCTTCTATGTGTAATCCGCGATTTAAACGTCAAACAAATGTTTTCGCCAATACTCGTGTTCATTTATTTAGTAATGAAGTTTTTCTCTCAAAAAGTCTTTATGGATTTTCTTCGAGATTTTTCGTTTTACTTACTTTTGTTGTTGGAAAAGGAACTAACATAAGAAGCTTTTGCTTTAACAGCTTGTTCTTCCTTGACTGAAACTGAAATGAAATTAAATTTTGTTATGAAAAATTATTATAAAATAATATTTATATTCATATATTGTTATTTTTAAGCAAATACAAATAATATTAATTCATAAGCCTTCATTGCCAAGCATCAAACCTTCGTTTTCACCTAACTCGACTCGTTCGTTCGATCGTTGTTTCTTTACACATTTTATGAAACATATGTATAATGGTTTTTGTTGTTTATTTTCAAAGAAACTTATTTATAATTACTTACTACCCACCCCAACTGAAACAAATATCCCAAAAAACACAACATGTTAAAAGAAAATAACCATGACATGGTAGAAGTGAAGCGCCTTAGAAAAGAGAAGAGGATCTTAAAACCAATTGGTACAAAAACAGTAACTGAAACAAACAAAAAAAAAAAAAAATAGCACAAAAACTAAAAACCGTTCAATAAAAATTACGAAAAAATCTAGTCAATTGTACAGCAAATAATGACAACCATTTCAATTTTGATCACTAATGATTTTCAATTAAATACATTTTTAGATTCCCTTTCATTATTTTTCTCACTAACCAATATACCCACGTGTGTGTACATTTGTTTTTATTCTGTTTTTCTTTCTGTTAATGTAAAACTGTAAAAGTACATAAATAAATGTAGTCAATCATTATTAATTTATCAAACTGAATTAACAACAACCTAATTGGCTAACCAACCTTTATGTGTATACTCGATAGCATTCTGATTTGTGTTTACCATTCATCTGAAGCACTGTATCCGCTGTGACGTTCATAAAATTTAAATCATTGAATCATCGTTTGAGGGGACATACATATCTCATCCCTGGTTTGCCTTGCACTTAAGAGTTGTATTAAAAAATAATCATCTATTGGTAATCTTCCCAAAAAGTTGCTTTTGTCGTATGTTCTTTGTGTGTGTTCCGCTTAGACTATAAGCCAGCTAATCTCACGTTAGTTAACCCTTTCTTGTTGCTCCCACTAAATGTATAGTTATAGATTAGAATATACATAGTGATGTGTTCCCAAATTCCCCTTAGAACTGAATTAATAGTTTTATGAATAAAGCATTCAAAGCAACCTCCTATTTTAAACCCAAAATAACATTTATATGTAAATCTTCGGGGAAAATCTTTTTTATAGGTCCAGTACAAATGTTTCCACGTCCCCTCTTAAGTTGACAATGATAATAGATATTTGTTGTGTTATACTCTTTATTTTCTAGTTCATTACTAACCGACTTTTACAACTATTACATTTTATGTTTCCTTTCGGTTTACTGTCTTCTGAAATGACTTCGCTATCTTTAGTAAAGCCCCACATTTAAAATCCAAATGGAAAACTCAAAACTAAACTGTGCTAAACTAACTAAACTCTAAAATCTAAACTAAATCTTAAAGCTAAAGCTAAACCAAAACCTTAAGGATCAAAGCCAAAACTAAAAAATAAAAACACCTAAAACCAATGAAAAACGAAAAAAATGAGCATGTGAAAATATAAAACGTGGTATCCTCTTGTCTTTTCTTTTGCTGCAGGTCTCAGTCATTCCGGCAAGGGCCACTGAATGCTAGTAGCCGAAGTCAATCGCATACGTATGTGAATTCCAGCATTTCAGCCAATCCCCTACTCCCAATTGACACTGGTTTGTATTTTATTTCGTTACCCATTTATGATGAATATGTACATTCGATTCGATTTCATTTGGTTCGTTCGTCTTGATTTCATTTTGAGTTCTGGAGCTTCATTTGCTAGCTGATGATGATGAATGAATGGGAATGAATGTCTAGTCGAGTCGAGTTATTGCTAGTCTTTCCTAGTAGTGTATGCACTATGATTTTTAATGGTTTTATGCTTTTAATTTCGCATTGCCTCCCGATCTCACTGATTGCGCCCTGCAGCGGCATGGGACTATCGCAATCAATGCAGCGACTCGATGACCCCTTCTCTGACGAAGAAGGCAGCGGATACCTTGGATCGCCGACGCGACAATCCTATCGACCACATGCGTTCTCAAGTGAGTTGCTTTTTTCTTTGAAGTGCATACTTTCAAATAAGACTTCTTAAAATATTGTCCATAGGTCACAGCAGCCCAGGTGGAGATCTATCAGACGAAGAACTATGCAGCGGACTCGCCAACCTCCCAGGAGGAAGCGGCTTGCTCGGCGGCGGAACGGCAACACCCCTCGGTAGTGGCTATGGACCAAATGAATTCGAACCGCTCGCTTTCGCCGCAGGGTCCGCAGTCGTGGACTTCGCCCAGCCACAGCAGCAGCCACCAACAGCGCGCTCCCGATCAGGCTCGTGTGCATCCAGGCGATCACAATTTAGGTGAGTCTCCTACACAGTTCGCCAATCATTTTGTTTCCACCAAAGTTCAGTTAGTTTCTTATTAAAAATATTGTACAATAAAGGCATTTATATGAATAATTTTAAATTTGAATTCCCTTAAGTGTATTAATATACTTTTTGTCACATTAAATAATAAGTTTAATATTTTTATATAATATATTTTCCAGTCAGCATTATGAATACGTTACTTATTTATACCTTAACCCTTAAAAACATAAAAGTGTTTTAGAATCCATGCAGAGGGTTTGATTTCCATTTTTCAATGTTTTAAAAGATATATATCCGTTCCTGTAAAGTAGCAGTAGGACCATCTAATTGTATACATATGGGTAATTCTCTAAAAACAACAACCACGGCCAAAAAATTAAAAGTTCTCTAAAATGATTTTTGTCAACATAGTAACTTTAGGAAATGTTCCAATAGATCAAATTTCAAAGCCCTTTAACGTTTATCTAAAAAAGATTTCGAAATATTCGAATGCATTTTCGGGCAATTGCTATTTTTCATCATTTTGATGAAAATCATCAAAAAACAAGAAAGGAAGGAAAGGAAGGGTATAAAAAGAGCTTATTTTGTTTTGACAAAACATCTAAAACAGAGGCATTATGCTTTAACTTTGGTTTCCTAACATCACAAGAAGAATGCAAAAATTCGAAATAAAACGGATAGAGGCTCTTCTAATTTACTTAAATATTAAAAAACAACATGCAAAGTATGATGATAAAAGTGCCTTCTGTTTTGTCTCTTGCGAATTTCTTAAAATAATTCTAATAATAATTCTCTGTTTTAATATTACCAAATATAATATTAAAACAGAGAATTGCCCATATGTAGGTTATTTTGATTTTATACTCTTACAGGGTAACAGTCATTAGCAACCCTACAAAATATATATTCTTTTGGTCAGCATCTAGAACTAAGTGGTCCGTTTGTCTTTCAGTTACTAAGCTAATTATTCTAGTCTAAATATATTTTAATTTCATTGATATAAGTCGACTGTAGGTTTGGTCAAATTAAAAAGATTGCATAATTTGCAGTACATTTTAAATATTTAAAGAAAACTGTGTATAAAAATCTTATTTGTGTATTAATAACTTACGTTATTATATTTTGTACCTAAGTTTAACCAAGGCATTATAAAGTTTAAATGGGTTTTATATAAATACCTATAATTTCTCATGGTAATTTTTTTAAATATATTTTACACATAATTAGGCTTAGATTTATTTTAGTCCTTTTATATATTGTAAACCCACTAAATGTTGGGGATTTCTTAACCTAATATTTTCGTTTTCAGTATTAAGTGTTTGGTTTGATGATCTTGATCAGTTAAGTTGGATATGATTTCGGTTTCCTTTGCGATTGTGTTTCCGTAATATTTAGTAATAATTAAAAAAAACCAGCTGATGTTTGCTTAAATTCGAATTATATCATCCGGTGCGCGTTCAGGTCTGAGCCACTTGTCCCACTTGTACAGCAACAGCACCCCTCGTCGAGTCTCAGTGGGATCCCAAGCGTATGTCCCTGCGTCGCCGCAGCTCATCAGCATCAACACGCACAGCAGCAGCACCAACAACAACACTATGCACAACACCAGCACAGTGGTTCGTTCGGTGGATCTCAACAGCTCCATGGAGTTGGAGGAGGAGGTGGAGGCGGAGGAGCCAGGACCTGCGGACACGGAGGAGGAGGGGGAGCCTATGGGGGAGGAGGAGGAATTAGTCGAGGAGGAAGCGGATTCGGACTTGACGGCATCTACCATCAATCGGGAGACTATGGGGGCAGCCTCAGCGGCGGCAGCATCGGTCTCGGCCTCGGGCTTGGCCAGTGCCCATCGTCCGCAGCTTCGGTCACAGGAGTCCCAGTCGCAAACTGTCACCCCAGTCCATTATAGCAGTACCAGTTATTCGATGTCTAAGCAGTGCATGCTTAATAACGCCAATGCCAACTCTACCGAAACGGAAACGGACAACATAATCTACACCGACATCAACGACATGGGCCACTACAAGTATCCTGACTTTCACAGCGCCGCCCACCAGGAACACAAGATATCCAATAGTGAACATTTAAATCTCAATGACAGAAACGACATATATGCCACGGTTAATCGCAAGACCAAGTCCAAAACCCGCGAAAAGCACTTCAGTGACGAGTTCATCGACCAGTCCATACTTCAGTATACAAGAGCTAAGCAAATGGGACTGGCACATGTACCTGCTCTCTTACAGCAACCTAGTACGTCTGCTTATGCAGCTGCTGCCCAGGAACGGGCCTACAACAGCGGAAACTACCATTATCATAACGATCTCAATCATCCCTCAGAGTCGTCATCTTCTTCGTACTTTGGCACTGGCTTTGGTACCAAGCGGTATGGGCAAGGAGACCGAACCAAGCTGGCTCAATCGGAAAATTATCTTACACCGTCGATGGACTCACAGAGCTCCCGACACACTCATTCACTTCCCCGAAACTCGGAACTATCTGGAGTAGATTCAGTGGACTCGTATGATAGTCATTACATAACACACCATTCGGTGGGCAATCTACCGCCCACTCGCCTCTCTTCATCTTCAGAGAAACTTGAGTTCCAGATGGCCCCCTCGGGCAATCTGTATTCTACGACTCAGTTTGTGAAACCTGAACAAGCAGCAGCTCACTACATGGATGATGACGAGGAGGACGAGGAAGAAGACGGTGAGAACATCTATGATCAGGTTGAACGAGAATCCTGGCTAAAGAGCAGCTCTTGCAAAGACCTATTTGAGCGGTACAGCAGCACTTACTACGATCGGGAGTTACCTAAACCAATGACAGCCTTCGACAAGGAGTTTTTGTCGTCCAACCGTATCGATTCTCCGGTAACTCGTTACGATGATTCGCGCCATTCGTTGTATGTGACCAAGAACCACTCGATCGATGCCAACCAGGATTTCTCCCCATTGCCGCAAAGCAAGGTGTACTCATCCAGCTACCCGGGCAGCACCTACAACACCCAGGAGCACAGACGTCATCATGGCCAACACCTGGACTACTCGGGTTCACAAGATGACATCTCGCAGGACAGCTACGAACTTCTGGAGAAGTACGACATTGACTTCTTTGGGGGACGGGGTCGCTCCGAAGACCACCTACGCTCCTGCTCGTTAGACTCGGGCAACTACATACCCAGCGATGACGAGTCAGCATCGGAGGGTCATCAGCAGAAGTATCGCTCGGCAATCGACGTCAAGTCGAAGTCGGCGGCGGACATTATGAACGAAATCTGGGACGCAGAGGATCCGCGGTATTTGCCGCGCGAAAAACTCTCGGTCAAGTCGGACGGCAACTTTTACAAGAAGATTCAGGAGGCTCTAACTCGCACCTCCAGTCAAGAAAGTCAAAGTGAGCTCTTTGAAACGAAGATTTCGCGCAGCTCCGACTCTAGTAAAAAGTCACGCGACAGTCTGTACCACACGGACAGCAAGAAATCGCGAGAGACAACCAAGAGCAAGACATCAGTGGCCTCAAGTCAGGACTCAAAAGAGTCGCTTGTTGGCGATTGCTTTGGACGTAACTACGAGATGCCTACTACCACCGGCAAGAAAGTCAAACAGTTTACCAAAAAAGAGCTATACGAGAAATTTGCTCAATCCAGTCAGGAGTCCAAAAGTGATTATTATGATGCAGTCGAGACCGGCGTTGAGCCACCCCCAGAGGGCCTATACTCGCGTCCGAAAGTAAAGAGCCACGATTGTTTGCTGTCAGACACTCATAGCTCCACTGCAAACAGTTCATTTTACGACAGTCGAGACACATACTCTACATTCCCCAGCAACAAGAACCACAAGACCTCAAAGGTGCACTCGATTAGTTTGCAAAATGTAGAAATCGAGCGCAATGCTAAGTCCTTTGGCAGTAAGTCGCCCGAGTCCGTATCGACACCAGCTTCTGGAAAACGATGTCGGGAGAAGGATATCCAAACCGGAGATTCCCTAGACCAGATGGCTCCTATGAAGCGAGGAAATTCGCAATCCTGCAAGATTTCGGCTTTCCGTCGACGGTCAGACAGCGAAAATATCTTCAGCTTCGACCAAGATCGCATAGAATGCATCCAAAAGTACACAAAGCAATGGGAGGGCCAACAGCCGAAGGACGAGAAGAGTAAGCAGAGTCCAGAATATCCGCTGACGCCAGAGCTTGTGTCGGAGTTTGAAAAACAGCAGACACGCCTAATGGCTCATCAGAAAATTACACGAAAAGAAGAACTAATGGCCAAGACACACTTTGAGGAATACAACCCGATAATGGTGCCGATGAATTACACATCCCATGCTACGGTAGAGCGCACCAAAAGCGATCCCAATTCGCTGGCTAATCGCTCCCGTTTAGGAAGTAATTCTCGGCGTCATGTCCTTATGCACCAGAAGTCCATTGATCTAACGCCCGCTGACTCGAACTCAAGTGACGAGGACTATATCTACAAGCAAATACCAAGTGCTCCACCACTTTGTAAGGCACATGGTAACTTTGAGATTCCGAAATGCTACGACGGAACTCCTGCTCCGCAAGCCACTCAAGAGTTGCCTAAGACGGGCTTTGAACTTCCAAAGAGCTTCTTTAGGGATTACGAGAGACGGTTTACAAAGGTCCTGAAGGAAGATATTCCATATGTCCTTCATAAACGTCACATAATGAACGGTACAGCACCCTCTCCCAGTGAGAAGAAGCATACTAAACCGAAGTCTCCAAAGTCCCCGAAGTCACCAAAATCACCGAAATCTCCTAAATCGCCAAAATCACCAAAAGCAAGTGGAGGACTTCCTGGGGTTGGGGCTGCCGATTTTCTTCCTGACATCCTGGATAGCCTTTTGCCTGTTGAGACCAAGGAGTTCCTTTTCACTCAGAACATTGACCTTTCCAAAGTGGACCCTATAACACTTGAAATCGACAAAACCATACCTACAATTCAGCTTTCTTCACCGAAGAGGGACATCACCAAACAAATGGATGCCTCTACTCTGGAAAAGCTCAACAAAAAACTCAGCCAAATAGAGAGCGATTCGGCTACTAGTTCGCGGACGGAAAGCATGCAGCAGCAGAAGCTGGAGCAGAAGCAGATGGAGCTTATCCAGAGTCTTCGCAAAGAACTGCAGGCCAATGCCCGAAAAGCCAATAAACCACGAGTTATTCCCAAAACGAAGTCGGCTGGAAAATCGAAGAAGGGCAAAACTAGGATAACCTCATTCTCTTCTGATGACGAGAGTCTCGATTCGGATGACGTATTTGGATCAGCAGAGGCTATACCTGATCGCCTAGAGTTCTCACCGCCGCAGTCTCGCAAGGAGATCGAGTCGATCCTTCGAATTGAGCAAAGTCGCCTCATCTCGGCTGCCTGGGGTCGTGGTCAAACAATGAGCTCTACTGAAATAGAGGGATCTCCTCCTCAATGCAGGCGTCTAGCGGATTTGGAAAGTCGCTATCATACCCAAAAGTTGGACCCGCAGTATGCAAATGCCACTGAACTACGACGCATCTCAGAGCGATCGATTTCGATACCGTCGTCGGAGGATGAACCACATGTGCCAATGCGTGGACGTATGGACGAGTGCACGAATGACTATCAGCGAAATGAGAACATCCCCTCGCCCATTCTAGAGCATGCCGAGTTCTTCCGTAGCAACGATGATATTTACGAGACTTGCCATGAAGAGAAAATTACTGGCTCTGATATTGATTATACTCTAAAGAAACAGACCGCCAGCGGTGCCAAATCAAAGGTGAAACTAATTGAAGAGATCATCGACTCTTCAATAGTAATGCGTTCAAAGGGTCATGCTCCGATTCTTTTTGCACATGCACGTCTAAATCTCTCTGAAGGCTCAGTGTCATTACAGCGGCAAAAGGCAACCCAGCAACAGTCGCCAACCACAGAAAGACGAACCAAAAGCTTGGACACACCAGTAATATCGTTGCACCGACTGCCGCCCATGAACGCATTCTCCTCAAAGGACGACACCGTTGGGTTCGAAGAGGAGGCCGAGATTCTTGAGGAAAAATCGCTGGAGAGGGCCAATCAAGCTGGGGCTCAGGATGATGATACCGCTGATAGCATTCACTCTTGCGCTGGCTCTATTCCTACTCAGAGCAGTTATCAAACTAATGGGAAAGATTCGCTGCTAAGTGCAATAACTATCGATAGCGAAGAGGCACAGCTGCTTAATCAATTGCGTTACATTGAGAAGATCGCCCTGCAGGGTGTCAAGATCAAGGACAAGAAAAAGTCAAAGATGAAGCTAAGAAGCGGTGATCACCTTATTCTAAACATACCTAAGTATCGGTTCACTGATTGGTCGCCCTACAGCTCAGCCAATAGTTCCCGTAAAACATCTCCAGGTGTTTCAAGAGCCAGCAGCATTGAGAGTACGGGTAAGGGAAAACTTAAAACATCGGAGCCGTTCAAGGGAAAATCCTTGTCCAGGAGTCGTCCAGAGTCCCGACGCACCAGCGCCGATGACATAAAGGCACGAGATGGACGCGGCAGCAAAAAATCGAGTCCAAAGGAACGCCCCAGGTCTATTGACATGCGACGCTTGAGCAAGGACAAGAGTAAATCCCAGGAAGAGACCGAAGCTGATATTGCCAAGCGTAAGGAACGTCAACAGAAACTTTACGAATCAGCCATGAAGCAAACCATCACCATGCTGAGTCCTGTAAAAGACACAATACCAGCTTTCCCTGCTCCCGAGGACAAAATACTAGTAAAAACCGACGGCGACAAGATAATCATTGAAACAGAATTTAAATCAAAGGCCGAGGACCATGTGCTAATTGCAAAGAGTCCAAGAAAGCTGGACAATTCCTTAGTGAAATTTAGCCGTAGCTTTGACGAAGGTCGCAGCCCTGATAAATTGGACAAGGCGAACCGCAGCTTCGAGGATCGCAATAAATCCTTTGAAGACTCCGAGAAGTCAGACGCTCCAGAGGATATGCTCATTAAATCACCGAAGAAGATAGCCAAGGCGCAGGAGCTGAAGCAGAGGATTGAGGGCAGCGTCGTTCACAAGAAAATCGATGGAAAGTCAAGTAGTCTTGAGAGGCCAGCTGAACATCACTACCTCGGGCCAGATGTCAAGGCACGGAGCCTCGATGATAAAAGGCAAGCGTCAGAGGCTGCTAAAAAGAACGAGGATAAGCCAGCCCCAGTTGCCAGAAGTGCTATTGGTGATCGCCGTATGTTTGCTCACCAATATCAGGTCCCAGAGGTAAGCACTATAAATATATATATAACTTTATTCGATTAATTGATTTTCTGTGGCTATTATTATTATTATTTTTAGCCTCTCCAGGAGGATATCGACATGCAGGCGGTGATCTCGGAGCGTCGCTCCCTGGAGATTCTTAAGCGTTCCTTACCCTCTGAAGATGCCAGGGACAGTGAAGGTGCTTTTAGCCGGAAGCCATCCACTGCTGAAAGTCTCGACTCCTTCGTCTCTGCCGACGATAGTCATTCGCCGGCCAGCAAGTCTCCTATTCCAGGAGCTGGAGCAGGAACAGAGGGCTATCCACATAGAGTACCAACCATTGAGTGTGAAGAGCCATCCATCGAGGAGGACGACAATTCATTAGAGAGACGACACCTAAAGGTTGGAAGACCGGATACAAATCGATTGAGTTTGGATCGTAGTCGCAGCGATGAAACGGGCTCTTGGATTACCGTTGAATGTGACGAGTTTATTGGTTCGGATACATCTGATAATGAACCGCGCACTCTTGAACCAGATCGTAATGTCCTGGAGACGCAGGCTACGTTAGAGGATGCCAATCCGCTTGAGTACTCAAACTGTGCCACACCCACATCTGATCTGAATATATTGGTTACGCCACCCAACGCGAGTCCTCAGATTGAAAAATCTGTGCTGGAAACCTTCGAAAAATACACCGGTTCCTCGGACAGCAGCAAGAAGAAACATAGTCTAGACAAGCAAAGTGATCGTTCCAAGAGCTCCGATTCGTGGACCAGCGGAGAAAAGGATACAAGCCCGCAAAGACAACAAGACTGGAGTCTCTCAGTGGGCAAGGAGAAGAGCTCAATGGAGGAGGAGTCTAGCGTGAGCTGCTCTATTGCCAGGCCCTTGGGAATTTCTCAGGACTTTGGCAATGAGGAGGCTAAAAAGTGCCAGGAACTGAAGCAGCGAATGCTGCAATTGGACGTAAGCAAAGATGACATTACACCCACGGGATCCAATGAGCAGACGCCAACTAATGAGCCAAAAGTTTTAATGGGAAAGAAACCTAGCACGCCGACCCTCGAAAAGCAGAGCCCAATTGATCTAGGTACCAGCACAGAATCATATCTAGATCCGATCGAGGAACGCATTGCCAAGATTTTAGATCGGGGCGGAGCACGTACCGAGGACAGCGAGTCCAGCTCGGGTGGGTCTCGAAAACCACCAAGGATTGAGAAACCGGCAAGGGCTAATACAGGAAAGAAACTATCAGTAACTCGAGCAGAGCCGGGTAAATCTGGTAGTGATCGAAGCTCACAAGAGTCAAAGTCTAGTTTCGACTCAAAGGGATCTCTGAGCGTCGAATCGCGAGGTTCCTTCGAGACGGAAAGTAGCTCTGGCTCGTTAGGAGCAGCTCAGAGGCGTGGCCCAGGTGATCTGGCCCAGAAGGAGCAACAAAGCACCTGGCGTCCGTTTCCCATCGAAAGTTCTAACAGCTCCAGCACTGATGATCCATGGCACCATGTAGAAACGGATGGTGGATACGAAAGGTATGATGCGCAGAATCCTCTACGCGATTCCTCTGACAGCGATGTAAAGGAGGTCTCCCCAGATGAGCAAAAGGACGCCAGCGATGCCAGCTACCAAGATGAGCTCAATGATTTCCCAGCTACTTTCGGTTACCCAGCAATGACTAGTAGTCTTGGCGGAATCGGAGTAAACCCCACAGACATTATTGGTTACAGCACTGGCTTTACTTTAGGCCGAACTCTTTCAAGAATCTCAGAGCGCAGCACTGCCTCCGAGAAGTCCAGCATGGAGGACGACGTGAGCAAGGCCTCAACGCATTCAGTCAGCATGCGAGACGAATCTGTGGGCTCCACAGATCACCAGCCCAGCCTGAGCTCTGATTCGCGAAGCAATACTAACTTGGCTTACATTTCCGATGCAGATCGGCGCACTTCAGCCGAAATGCCAGAAATTCCTTGTGACTCGGCCACTGGCGATCGTCTTTCGAGCTTGGGAAGTCTTAACGAACCGAAATCTCCAACCCTAGTCACAGGACGCTTCTCTGTAACCCATGTTGATGAACTTCAGGGGGACGATGTGGAGCGGCATACCCTTATGTGTCTGTCGAATGCAGGAAGTCAGGACTCGGAAGACTGGCCGCTTCCGGAAATTCCCTTTGATCATGTTCCAGTGAAGCCAGCCGATTCGATGTACGGTATGCCGGATTTAGACAAGCCTGTACCAAAATCCTTCTGTTGGAAGGCAAGCTTGTCGTTTCAGCAGTCGCAGGATTCAATAGATTGGCCATCGCCGCCTTCCAGTGCTGTCGGAGCTCCCATCATTGTGGAGAGTATTGAAACCTACTATGCAAATGAAGCCCAAAGTGCAGATAAAGTTGTTTTAGATGAGGAAACGTCAGTTGGACCACCCGAAGTTGCCAAAGTACTCCCTTACGAGGACACCGCCTATCTCATGTCGGCCGCATTCGATGACAATGACTTTGGCAGTGAGCAATTGCAGCCTGATACAGTTAGCTGCCTTAGTTCCACCTTAAGCGCGGCTTCCTGTCTATCGTCCTCACTTAATGTAAGCTGCACCACCTCATCAACACAGGCCACGGCTAGGGCTCAGCGAAAGAACTCGAGTTCCGAAGTAATTGTTGCCCAGCCCACAAGATCACCAGCTCCTAGAAGTCCTCTCTCGGAAGATGAACTGTTTTCTAGCGATGACGTCTTTATGCCAGGCACTATTAAAGTACAACTGTCTCCTGATGCACAACTAAGAAAGCTTTCGAGAGGCTCCAATAACTCGGACACTTCTATTGATGACATCTTGTCTGGTAGCACCACATATTTGGAGGATCAGACAACCGTGCGGCGGAATTATGAGGCCCGTTTAAGTAGTGGAGGTGGAGGAGCAAGTTGTAAAAAGTGCAGTCACTCTAGTCACTCCGAGGAGGAAACCAGTTCCCTTGGCACCGATCTTGATGGTACAGTGAGGATGGGCGGGCTTCAGCAAAAGAAGTGCACCCATAGCTCCCACTCTGAGGATACCTCCATTGGGCTAAGTATTTCTGAATGGTCTACAGGTACCAACACAGTACGCCAATATGCAAATCTGTCCGGATCAGATAGCCTTTCGGCAGTGTCTACCCATTCATGTGCCAAAAGCGAGAAATCCAATCAAACTAAGTCGAGCATAAGTTCGATCAATAAATCGGCAGAAAGCTTGAACGAGCAAAGTGGAGGAAGCAGCTTCTCCCACAAATTTAGTGGAGATAATGGCTCTTCAGATGGCCTACGATATGACATTCTTTCTAACTCGGAAACAGATAAGCTAAGTGAACCAACCTCGGCCACTCGAAGCGATGACACTACTTTAACTCTTACCGAAATGGCACATACTATCAGCGAGTGGTCCACTTCCAGCAGTCGGACCTTGGTGGGCGTTACTCCCGGTGAGTATCATCCACTAAAGCAGACACGTGTGGGCAGCAAAGCTAGTCTGAGTTCTCCCAGCGAGGAGAAACGTTGCTCTCTGCCACAGGTTCATCGAAGAAGCGGGAGCAACGGCAACCAGGCAAGAAACGGCCAAGAGCAAATGGATAATCCAACGGGTCCAGAGACCAGTGCAGCTGCCCGCAAGCGCCGTTCTTTGGAGATGATGTCCAAGCTATACCAAAGCCAGGAGATCTGCTCCGAGTCGGAGTCGCCGTTCGTTGAGCGCTTATATGCCCACACCGAGAAACTGACTGAACGCTACCAGAGTCAAGAGTTCGTTCCGCTTCATGGAGGAACTTCAACAATCCAAGTACCGCCACCCACCTCCAGTCAGATACAAACCCAGCAACCGCAGCTGGTGCGCCAGAAGCCAAGGGCACCACAACCGCCCACAGCTCCAAAACCAGCGGTTACTCGACCCATCATGCAGGCCTTGCTTAACAAGATGAAACAACCCGGATTGGCAGAACAGGCGGCTGCAGCTGCCGAAGCTGAAGAGGATGCCAAAGCCAAGAAAGCGGCTCCATCAGTAGTAGCTGCGAAGCCTCTTCCACCACCTGTGCCCACTGTCCCGCCAATTGTGACGCCAAGCGATTTGCCTGGCGATGTTGTTGCTCCACCGCCTAAGCCGCTCGCTAAGCACCACAGTTATGACGACAGAACAATGTCCAAGACCCAGATTCGTGAGTTTAAGACCACTAGCAAGCAGCTACGTCAGTCAAGCTCCTTCCACGAACACATGCTCAGCAAGTCACAACAATCCTCACAGGAGCTACCCATGCGGATTGACGAGGAGCGAGATGCACACTCCACGTCCTCGGCCACCAACACGACCACCACTACAAATACGCTAAACAGCGAGAGTACAGAACCGAATTCTCCACAAATGCCGCAGCGGGCGGATAAGTTGGTTCGGTGTTCCCCTTATTATTCAAGCAGCCTAAGCTCCGAATCGCCACCCAATCAGTTGGTGCAGAAACCGCCCAGGAAAACGGCTAGCCAACTGAGCGCTGGAGCCATGGCCACTTCGTTAAAGAGCCCGCCCAGCGGCAATGATACTGATAGCTCACTAGATGTGCGTGGTCAGGAGGCTAAGATGAGGAGTAGGGGCTATCGCAAGAAGCGTCAGTTGCCTGCCAAGAGAATGAGGGCTAATATGACAGCTGCTGCTCTGCTGGAGCAAGCGGAAAGCTCTGAGTGCTCAGAGGGATATCTCCCGGAGGTGGATTCGGGGAGCTCCGAGTACTCATCCTGCCAACGGGACGATCAATACCTTGAGTTCGACGAGGAACTAGAAAGGGAACATGAACAAACAGACGAGTATGACGACTATCCTCAGTATGGAGGAAAATTCGAAAGCTTGGACATGAGCGACAATGTAGACGAGATGGGATTTCCGCGATACGACCGCTTGGGCCATATTACCAAGCCCATGTACCATCAATCTATAATAGCGGAGCGTCCTGCGGTGCAGGTTCCAGCTGCTGCTAATCATCCAATGCCTCCGGCCACGGGACAGCCGGTGAAGCCAGCTCGCACCAAAAAAAGGCAACTGAAACGAGAAGATTCCATGGCGGCGGGAACTTCAGGGTGTTCAGCAGTAGCCCCAACTGTTCAGCCCTATCATGGACGAAGCTATTGCAATCCAGAGGAAAGCGAGTACGAGACCCGAGGCGGCGGTCTGTCCGATGAACTGGCCAATTCTAGTGAGGATAGCTGCAGTGGGTTTGGTGAAGGAGGAACGGGTGCATCAGGATCGGGAACTATACGAAGGGGAGTAGTGCCCAGGGGAGTAGGGCAGGATGCTGAGCCCGGAGCAGGAGCCCAAGTGCGACAAGAGCTCCCCTTTCCAGACTTCCTTTCCGACTACGAAACCGAACCGATTGAATATGAGCGGTATGCCTGCGGATTAGATATACGTGTGGATCCGCCACCAAAATTTCACGACTCAGATGAATTAAGCGACCAGTAGACCAGTGGGGTCTCCGAGGAAATTTAGGAAATGAATGGAAACCCCTTTGCATGTGCTTATCGAACACAGCCTTTTGATTTGTTCCGTTGCCTTGAAAACGTTTTCAGAAAAATTCTACCATCTTTACAAACGATCCAAATACTTACAACCTTACAACTTATTTGTAATTGAGACTGATTTACGACAAGCAAAAAAAAAAACCAAAAGCGTAAAACCCAAAACTCTTAGAGCTGCATAAACAACCGAAAAACTAACTAATGACAATTTAGACAATTATAACTCTCTCCTTGAAGCGTTCGAAAATCAAATCAAATTCAAATAAACCATTTTAATCAAACATTACCAAACATAACAAATCAAATAAAAAATACCATAAATAATCGACATTGTGTCGGTGTAGATTGTGTTACCTATAAGCGGTATCTACGTATACATATATGACAATGTTATAGATCAATTCAACATTTAAATATATATACATGTATGGGATATATTGAGCGGAAACGTTAAAAGAGTTGAACAAATTTTAATGCACTGTTTAATCATCGAATAATGGAATACCAGATACAAGAAAAAACTGTTTAATTGTTATTTAGCTAATACAACACGAATCGACACACGATAGTTAAGAAAACAGTTATTAAATGAATTATTTTATATTATACGATTCATTCAAGTTGCCAAGAACTCTGCGCGTATTGCGTTCAGTATATTTGGTCAGTATTGGTTGCGCCGATCTATTAAACCTATCCAGCTGAGTTCCAATCCAAGTGTCAAAGCCAGGCATGCCTAAATAGACATAAGTACGAAATTGATCCTCTAAGTCTAGTTATCTCAGTAATCTGTTAATTATTGACAAATCAGCCAAAATGCTTTCAAGCACTTACCTAAGGACGACCTTTGGGTAGGGATTGAATAATTTTTGAAAAGACATTGAGAGTTCCTTACGATCCTCTAGTTCCACTCTTCTCCCTCATATGTACCCTCTAACATAACTTGGCATTATCACACTATAATGAAAGCATTTACTCAATGACAGCGTTTTCTAGTCATATATATTTTATACAGTCCTTGAGCTCTGTAAGATTTTTATTTATATGTGCAAACTAACTTACAATTCTCACAAACGCAAATAAGTGTTAGTCATTAGTTCTAGTACATAAATGTGCCAAATGGGAGATCCGAAAATGGAAAGTATTATCTATATAAAAGATTGTATTACGAGGTGTTTGCATAAGGAATTAATAAATACCCTGTTAAGTTTAAAAACCCCAATTGGGAAATTTAGAATTTTATGGAATAGATTGATGTATGTTTGATCTTTAAGTTTACAATACTTGCAAAAGACATATTTAAGTGTTATTAGGGAAGATGAGTCGAAAGGACTCGGAATAAGACAGAATAAGGATCTTACAGCGTACAATAATTTCACTAATTTAATCCAGATCAAAAATATTCGAATCAAAATATCTATTTGTGTTTAGCTAATAGTGTGAAGAAAAAATTGTAATCGAGAATTGGTTGTTGCAAACAAAGCTTGCCTGTACGTTTTATATTCGGAAGAAATCTAATGAACCTGATTTTAGTTAGGGAGCAAGCGATTTTAACGTCGGATTTTTGTATAATTCCGACAGACAACATTTTAAAACAAGTTTTATGTTGCCAATGCGGAAATGTATATTTATGTAGGTTAAAATGTTTTGACTGGACAATTCCCTCGAGTGCAAACCTTCACCTAATTTCAAACTAAAACTGTATTTACCTAGAGAAAGACACGAAACACTCAAGATACTAGCTGAATTTTAAGAAATTAGAGAATGAAAACAAAACAAAAGTTTGCTTTGGATCACGAAAACACAAAAATATATAAATTGAACATTAAGGACACAGAAAGGAAAGAAGAAAACAATGATGTGAAAGCGGAGTCTAATAATGAATGATGTACACGAGCAATCGATTTAGCAAGCATTAAATTATAATTATATAGAAACGAATCTAAATAAATAAAACTTCATTAATCGAATATAAAGAACGCCCATGAGTTTTATTAAAATATTTCACAAAATTTTTATAGGCAACCAAACCAAAAAGTTTTTAAAATACATTTCTTTAAATTACTGATTTATCTAAAATTTAAGCTTACTTAATTTATAATTAGTTCAAGTTAATTAACTATTTATTAATTTTATGTAGTATGTAATCAGAATTATTTATTATTCAATTGAAGTGCCACAATTGGGACAATTAATATATATATATTTTTAAATTATAGTTTTTTTAATATTTATTATATTTTATTATTTAATTTGTATTATTTAATTATTTTGCTTTCTGTTCATTTCTGTGTGTTTCAGATGTCTACCATGGCATCAATGGAAACATGTCCCTCGACCGGCGCGGTGAGATAACTACTCCCCCCACTCGCTATGACCTGACCCTGGGATCGGACAAGTCGTCGTCGCTCTCCCGATCAGAGGCTGGTACATATGACGTGATTCAGGCGGAAATTCAGCATGCCAAGCGCCAAGAATTGGCCACGGGTGTGGCCACCGCACCGCATCAGAACGGACACAATGGAAACGGAGTTGCGCCTGGCCATTCCCATTCCTTGACCACGCAGCATGACATCGAGGCCGAGGTGAAGAAGCGGAAGTGGCCAACCGAGCCGAGCTACTTTTTAGCCAAGGAGCTGCTGATGACAGAGCGAACGTACAAGAAGGACCTCGACGTGTTGAATACGACTTTCCGTCAGGTACTGAGCCTGGACGACGTGGAACAGCTGCAGCCGCTGTTCGAGCTTCTGGACTCGTTGGCCCAGCACCATAATCTCTTTTTGCGTGACATCGAGCACCGTCTGGTTCAATGGGAGGGGCGCGGGGGCCACGAGGCCCACCGCATCGGTGACGTTATGATGAAGCACATGGCAGCTCTTCCCATCTACGATGAGTATGTGCAGACGCACCTAGACATACTGCACTGCCTGAATGAAATGTACGAGGGGGATGAGCGCTTCCGGCAGGTGTACAAGGACTTCGAGCAGCAGAAGGTGTGCTATCTGCCAGTGGGTGAGCTCCTGCTCAAACCCCTCAATCGTCTGCTGCACTACCAGCTTTTATTGGAGCGGCTGTGCGACTATTATGCGGAGGAGCACACTGACTACGCCGATTGTCAAGCGGTACACCACTTGCTAGTCCGCAGCACCAAGGGAATACGGGCTCATCTGCCCGACTCGGCCAACTTTGTGGAGCTATGCGAGCTGCAGCGTGACATCAACTTTGAGCAATTGGTCCAACCCCACCGAAGGCTCATCCGCCAGGGATGCCTCCTTAAGCACTCGAAGCGTGGTTTGCAGCAGCGCATGTTTTTCCTCTTCTCAGATCTGCTTCTCTTTGGGTCCAAATCGCCGCAGGACCAGAGCTTCCGCATTTTGGGCCATGTTCCAGTGCGATCCCTGCTCACCGAAAACGCCGAGCACAACACCTTCTCCATTTTTGGCGGGCAGTGTGCCATTATGGTTAGCGCAGGCACAACCGCCGAGAAAACGCTCTGGCTGGCCGAGCTCTCAAAGGCGGCGGCAGACATCAAGAACCGACCGCCTAACATGCAATTGCAGCTAACGACGCTCAAGAACTGCAGTGAGTACATAGTTTGTAGGGAATGTGGGAGTGATCGTTATTTCAATGCTCATAGAAAAAAACTTATTACCAACCGTTGAGTATATACTTTTTTAAATGATTTTTTAACATTGGTATATTAAAAAGTGTTCCAAATGATCAAAGTGGAAAGGCTTTAGCATATTCTAAAACAGGCTTTAAAAAATTCAAATGCATATTCGCGCAAGAGCATGTTTTATTTATTTTGATGAAAAACGTCGTAGAAACGTCATTAACGCGAGACCTCTTAAAATGTTGTTTCAATAAAATAATACAAGGCGTTTCGATTAAATCAATATTTAAATAGCTCGCCGAGAAAGTGACTTCTGTTTTCGTCACGTGCGAATTCATAATATTTCTGAAAAATTTTGAAATAGAGAAACTTTTTCCGGAAGGCTTACCTATTCACTTTATAAGCATTTGTTTATTCCATTTTCAGTAATACAAGTGGTGTTTTTTTTTTTTTTAGTTAAATAAGGGAAAAAAATATAATCCGATGCGTTGTTATAGATATTCTAAACATCTTAGTAAAATGCTGCTAAACTTTAACCTTAAATTCCTGTGCACTCATTTTGCTGGCAAGAAAAAGATCACTACAAGGCCTCGTAAGCAAATAAATGCACAGGAATCCCAACAAAATTCGCCATAATGGAGATTGCCCCTTAAATATAATTTTCCCAACCATTTCAGGCTCCTCTGAGGAGGGCTTGGATATGTTCGGCCTGAGCAACGGCAACAACAGCAGCCTAAACAGCAGCGTTAACGGAGGCGGCCCTCTAACGCCGCAGCAGTTGCAGCTGCAGCAACAGCAGCAGAACAAGACGCAGCCGTCGCGCAGCAACACCGCCCTGCACGTCTGCTGGCATCGTGGCGCCACAGTTGGATTGGGCGATCATTTGATCGCGGCCGAACACCAATTGTCCGGCTACCTACTGCGTAAATTCAAAAACAGTTCCGGCTGGCAAAAACTGTGGGTGGTGTTTACCTCGTTTTGCCTATACTTCTACAAGAGCTACCAAGACGAGTTCGCTCTGGCCAGTCTCCCTCTTCTTGGCTACACGGTGGGTCCACCTGGGCACCAAGACGCCGTGCAAAAGGAGTTCGTGTTCAAGCTGTCATTTAAGAACCACGTTTACTTCTTCCGAGCGGAGAGCGCGCACACCTATAACAGGTAGGCTGAAAATCTTTTATTTTAGTCCAATGCATGGCTTATAAATCAATTATTATTATTAATGCAGGTGGCTCGAGGTACTGCGCAGCACCACGCAAACGCAGGACTTTAAGAACATACACAGTCAAGCTGCGTTGGGCAATTAGAAGAGGATCAACTTCCCACAAATTCCTTGTGCAATTCCTTGGAGGAGTGACTCAACCTGCTACTTGCACATAAAGACGGCCTTTAGTATTCAATTTTTTACAACTAATACACCACAATCAAATATTTCCATTTTTTTATATGTATAACCTACTCTTTACGGATTCAATGTATTTTATTTGTGTCTTTTCCAGCTTTACCTTTAGGGATCCATGTAAATAACGTCTCTGTATCGTCTTTTATTTTACGTTCGTCTTTCGATTATATTTGAGTTTCCTTCTGTATTTGAATGATTCGCGTATATGTAAATGGCTGGTTTTATGTGTTTTAGTGTATCAAGTTTTGTAATTATACATATGTATTTTGGAAAAAAGTATAGCAATATATAATTGATTGAAAAATCAAATAAAAATAATATTGACAGGATCAGTGTAATCAAAAAATATATTTTATCAGCGTAACTTATACAATTCTTTAATCATAAGCTTAAGTCATTAACTTTAATAGATATTAACAAATTAAAAATACAACATTTTAACCACAAATATGTATATATATGTGTTTTAGTTAAACTATGATAAAATAAGAGTTCGCTCTTAAAAACACAGAGTTCTATGATGCAGCCTTTAGATGCTTTAGGAAGCGTGTTGTCTGTTCATAATGCGATAATGCACCAACCTGTGGGCATTAACAACGTCGGGTCGGCTTGGGTTTCCGCCTGAGGTAATGAACACGACAGTTTTGGACTGTCTCTTACGTCTGTTGTGGCTGTTGGACGTAACGAATGAAAGGTTTAATGCAACATATCCAATCGAAGTCATTAACATTTGTATAAAGCCTTGTATGCTTAACTTTGAACAGATATAATTTCGGGGAAAAAACGTATCTCTGGAGGTCTTAAATTAAAGGGAAAGAGTTGTACTAAATGACGAATTCGAAATTAATTGTTTTTTTTTACCTATTTGCGGTTTTCTTAAAAAAATGAAAAAAAATTTTAGAGGCCTTTTTCGTTTTGTTCTTGGGCATATTTCATTGGGGAGTTCTTTCGTAGCGTCAGTTTTTTAATCGGTTTTTAATAACGCTTTAAATTTGA
>VNJS01008998.1:0-12987 GCA_008042575.1 Drosophila watanabei
GCAGTATATCTGACTACATGATACCAAGAACGTGCCCGGATGTGAAAACAACAACATTCATGGGACCTAACGACTGGAAAACAGGTCAGGACCATGGGCAACATCTCAACATCTACACCGACGGCTCCAAAATGGAAGGAGGAGTAGGAGCGGGCATATACTGTACGGACCCCGAAATGAGGCTGTCGTATAAGCTACCAAGTCAATGCAGCATATTCCAGGCGGAAGTATTCGCAATCGGTAAAGCGGCAGAGCTTGCGCAGAGCATAAACCGTCCTTATGAGGCGGTCAATTTGTACGTAGACAGTCAAGCGGCGATAAGATCCATGCAATCGTCAACAGTCAGTTCCAAAAGTGTACTGGCAACCAAGAAGGCACTAGATATCCTGAGCACGACTAAATCAGTGAGGATCTACTGGGTTCCTCCCCACCGGGGCATCGATGGTAACGAAACCGCGGACGAACTTGCAAAGGAAGGCGTCGGACTGGCGAGTGAAAGGATAGAAAACGTTCCGGTCTTCCTAAGAACGCCGAAATGCGAGCTAGAGGGCATGCGCATATGCATATTCTGCTGACGACGATGAAGTGGAATGGGTCTCATTTTCGAATATTCGATAAGCAACACAGCAACCTATATTACTCTTTCACACTAATTTCTGTAAACATAAGCATATTTGTTAACCACTTTTAGCTATAAATAACGTTATATTTTTACCAATAAAGTGAGTAATCGTCTTCAACTCAGAGGCTCATTTTACTCTACCAACCTCAACCGCAGTCCACCCAGTTCAAGTGCTAGTTGCGACAACTCAAATGCAATTAGTTTATGTACTATTTGCCAGGCATCTAAGCCTTCTCACAAACACACAAACAAATACCTCGACTACTCATATTTAAGCTGTATCTTTCATAAAAATTTTAATTTATATCTTATGCTAATATAATACAATTTTTTTTTTGTTTTCTAAATACTTACAAATTATTTGGTATACCTAATTATTTCAATAATACTTGAGATACATATAGTTTATCCAATCGATCTTCAATAACTGCTGTTTTAATATTAGGTATTGTTACAATTAATTCTTATTGATGTGGAATAATTGAATCCCTTAGCGTCTTTATAGAGCGGACGACGTAATATTTCGTGGCTTTATCACTTTCTTTTTGAATGCCTTTATTTTTTATACGCTGTAGATTAGAGTTTCCATCTGTATCCAAATCAAGCCATCGAAACTTTGACCGATTTCTTCATAATTTTTTAAATTTTAAAATGAAAGAGAAACTCTTAGCTCGCGAATTGCACTGTCGACATATCCTTAATAACTATGTCACCATTTTCTTTGGGAAAGCCTCCATTTTTTACAGCGGCTATTACAGATGAACAAATCGACACACTTTTGGAACGTTGGACGCTGAAGAACCTAGAAACCGACAAGAAACCTTAATCACCAATAGAAGCGCATTGCGAAAAGGACTTCGTAGGAAATCTCCAAGTCGCAGAAGATGGAAAGTTGATTGTGAAACTCCCGTTCTCCGAACAATCATCAACCCTGGGAGAATCACAGAAAATTGCAACTAACAGATTCTTGGCACTGGAGCGCAGAACGTCACCTTAAGTCTGGAAAGGGTACGTAGAGTTTATAGAGGAATATGAAGGACTTGGACACATGAAAGAAATGCAACCGAAAAACATACCTTCGGATCATTATTTCATCCCACACCACTGTGTGCTGAAACCCGAAAGCAGCACTACAAAACTACGGGTAGTTTTTGATGCTTCCTATAAAACCACAAGCAATAAATCATTGAACGATATATTGTATGCTGGACGCACCGTACAGAGCGAGGTGTTTGCAATCTTGCTACGCTGTCGCACTCACAATTACGTATTTAAAGCCGATATGGAGAAAATGTACCGCCAGGTATGGATAAACCCTGAAAATCAATTTCATCAATGAATCGTCTGGCGAAAGAAACCATCAGACGAACTCAAATATTATCGACTTAAAACCGTGACATATGGTACAACATCATCCCCGTTCCTAGCCACCAAATGCTTGGACTACTTGGCTGAGAGGGCCAGAAAACATTTACCGCTTGGTTTATTAGTCCTCAAGCATGACTTTTACGTCGACGACTGTGTCACAGGAGCAAATAGGATCCCAGAAGCAGTTCAAAGACAACAAGAACTAAACAAACAACTGCTACCAACAATTGCGAGATTCTGACTCACATTGTCAATCCCGTCAAATTAGACGAAACACTACAACACTACTGTGTTAAAACGTTGGGTTTGCTTTGGATACCACATAAAGACCAATTATGTCGATCCCAAAAGAGTGAAGCGTCAATTATCACCAAACGAGTGGTAAGCTCAGAAGCGTCACAGATATTTGATTCATATTTATGCAAACCCTGTGGGATCTAAAGATGGGCTGGGACGATGAGCTTCCTCAACTGCTTCAAAATAAGTGGATCTGCTGATCTTCAAGCATTGAACTATCTGCATAATCCAAGACACATCTTTGAAGGGAAATGCCCGTTAACAAAGAAATACACACGTTTGTCGATGCATCAGAGCGGGCGTACGAAGCGGCAATTTATATCCGCGCCACATATAAAAACAATCAAGTATCTGTCCGGCTGTTGTGCTTAGAGTCAAGAGTAGCACCAACAGCAAAAGAAACATTACCGCGCCTAGAATTATGCGCCGCAGTCTTGGAAGCAGAACTAACCCGCAGGGTACGGAAAAACTTACGGATACGTAATAAAAGTGTTCCCGGATATCTATGGTCAGATTCAACTGTGGTTCTGTCCTGGATAAACGCATCAGCATCATCGTGTTATACGTTCGTGGCAAATCGAATCGCAAGAGTTCAAGCTGTTTTAGAGCAATCTCAATGGCGTCACGTGTCACCGGCTAACAATCCAGCAGATGTACTATCAAGAGGAATTGCCTCCAGTAAATTAGCAGAACACAATCTCTGGCTATATGGACCGCTATTAATCCATGGTTCTCGCGACAGATGGTGTAAAGTACCAACGATCACCCCCAGCGATCTGGAACACTAGTCTAAACTAGTTAGCCTGCCAACTTGTCAAGATGAGTTTCGCCGCGTACTCTACAATTGCAATCACAGCAACTCTTTCAATTAACTACAACGTATTGTAGCTTATATGATACGGTTTTGCAACAAGAAAAACAGATCACCCACAACCACACTGTGTGTCAGTGTCAGTGTCAGTGTGTCAGGACCATTCAGCAAATTGACTTCAGTAGCCAGTACAAACAACTTCGTATCCACAAAACGGTGGACAAAAAGAGCTCGATCGTGTCCCTTTCTCCTCTAATCGGAAATGACGGACTGATCAGAGACGGAGGTAGATTGGAAGAATCTAACCTTCCGTATAACGCAAAGCATCAAATTTTGCTTCCATACATCGATACTCACGTGTAGAATCTGTTGCATGAGATGCATGAAGAGAACATGCATTGCGGGGCTTAATCACTGAGAGCCATTGCCAGACAACAATATTGGATTCTGAATGATAAAACAATGGCACGGAGCATTATTCACAGCTGTGTCAGATGTACAAGAGCACGGCCAAAATTAATGCAGCAGATCATGGGCAACCTACCGTTCTTTAACTCTGGAGTTGACTACTGTGGACCAATTTGGATTCACCACAAGATTCGTGGAAAAAGACCCGATAAGGCATACATTGCAGTTTATTGCTGTTTTTCAACGAAGGCAGTACATCTAGAGTTAGTCAGTGACTTAACAACAGATGCATTTTTAACTGTTCCTCGACGGTTCCTGGGTCGACGTGGAAAATGTCAGACCATTCATTGCGACAATGCAACAAATTTTGTCGGTGCCAACAATCAATTGAAGGCCTAAGAAGAAGCTATCTTCACCGACAGAGCTCAAGCGCAGATCATAAACCATTGCAATAAAAGGCAAGTGGAGTTTAAATTCATACCGCCCCGAGCACCTTCGTTTGCGGCCTTTGGGAAGCTGCGGTAAAATCAGCAAAACGGTTGCTGGTATCAGTCACAGCCACAGCTTCGTTAACATTTGAGGAGCTAAACACCGTAATCGTGGAAGTCGAAGCCATCCTCAACTCTCGACCCCTGACACCAATGTCGTCTAACGCAACTGACACATCAGCTCTGACTCCTGGTCATTTTCTGATTGGTGAACAGTTGACGGCTCCTCCCGATGCAAATCTCGCTTCACCCGGAAAAACGTTTGTGAAGAGATGGGAGTTAGTGTCCAGACTTAAGCAAATGTTCTGGGATCAATGGTCTATGGAGTATTTACAAGAGCTCCAAATGTGGAATAAGTGAAAAACCATGTCATAAGACGTGAAGGATGTACTACTAGTACTAGTCAAGGAAGACAACGTGCCGGTAATGAGCTGGCCGATGGGACGAATAGTGATGGCGTATCCTGGTAAGAACAACCATGTCCGAGTAGTAGATGTGAAGACTGCAATTGGGATCTTTAAACGACCAGTAACTCGTCTTGCTCCGCTATTAAAAGAAAATGAAGCCATCAACCGTCCTCACAGCGCCATCGAAGATACGCCGCCGGCTGAGGAAATGCCAAAACAAAAGGGGAAGGTGTCAGCTCCGATGCTTCCGACGCTGCTGGCAATGCTACTCATTCTGCCACTAGCAATGGGACATTTCGCAAGTCAGCCAGAAATATTCTATGAACGAATTGTGAACTCAAGAATGACGATTTCAGAATGGAATTTCATAGTATACTATGACTTACAGCCATATTGGAGCGATATGAGAATATTGACTGCCGGCATAGCTGAACTCAAACAAAAGTGTTCAGAATTACGAAACATCAATGCCTGTAACTCTATATATGCGCATTTTCAACATTTAAATATCGAGTTAAAATCCGCAAATGAGCTGTTAAACCACTCACGGCAGCGCAGATCACCACTGAGTATAGTCGGTAACGTGGCGAATTCATTGTTTGGCGTGCTTGATTCCAAATACGCTGAAAACATGTCCAAGGTCATCAATAATGTTAAATTCCAACGGGGACATATTGATGATGCTATTGAAAAATCAAACTTCAAATTTCGATTCCACTATCAAAGTAGTCAGGAAAGGCAGTTTAGCCACTAACGATGGCATCCGATCTATAGAGCGACAAATAGATGCTCTCAACAAAGAACGAGGAAAATATCAAGGCAACTACTTGCAACAAGCATTCATGGTCTTAACAGCCCAGCTAACTCTACTGGCAACTGGAATGCAACGGATGTAAACTGAGATAGCCGACATACCGACATTCGTCATCGAACAATTAGCCCCATACTAGTGTCTCCTAAGCAGCTGAGGAATCAACTCGATCAGATTAGGGAGCATATCCCGCCGGATCAACAGCTGCCAGTATCATCCAAGGATGTTATTCAACTGTATAGAATCATGCATGCCGAGGGAACAACCACTACGGACCATAATGTCTTCAAAATAACAATACCGTTAGTGTCCACGGCACAGCAAGAAGTCTTTAGCATCATTCCCATCCCAGTATGGAAGAAAGGAAACTGGCATGAACTTAAGCATTTAATTTAACCGTCCATGCCCATAGAGATCAGTTCATGGGACTAATTAAGGACAAGTTTGAGCAATGTCTACCAAGGTAGCCGATGCCGAACTAGGCGAATTAGATGTCCTACAACAGCAGCTGACCAAACTGAAGGATGCAAAATGGGAGAATGAAGTCAGCCCTAAACAGCATCATCAAATAGCGGCCTACGTGGCCCTGGCAGTATCAATTATACTGATCATTGCAGTTGGTATAAGAAAACGACGCAGAAATTGGAAACGACGACGAAGTTCCAAGCCCCGGACAACAAGTGAGCAGCCAACACCCGAACCAACCCCACGGAGTTTTGCGTTCGACATCAGCCACGGTTGAACACCCGTTCAACGGCCGGGAGAATGTTAAGTCGCGACAATAATTACGATAATAGCAATAATACATAATTTGTAATTCGTCAGTCGCAGCAATATCATAAAAAGCCACAATAAAATAAAGTTACCAGGTCAAGCGCATATGTATATTCTGCTGACGACGATGAAGTGGAATGGGGCAATGGTATCATTTCCGCATATTAGATAAGCAACACAGCAACCTAAATTACTCTTTCACACTAAATTCTGTAAATACAAGCACATTTGTTTACCACTTTTAGCTATAAATACCGTTATATTTTACCAATAAAGTCAGTAATCGCCTTCAACTCAAAGGCATTTTACTCTACCAATCTCAACCGCAGTCCATCTAGTTCAAGTGCTAGTTGCGCCAACTCAAAGGCAATTAGGTTATGTACTATTTGCCAGGCATCTAAGCCTCCTCACACACAAACAAACACTATCAATAAACGGTAGTTTTATTTATATTACATGCTTTTACATTCCTCCCTTGTCGGAACTTCCTTTATATTGGAAGCATCCTTTCGCTATCCAGTTGGTTTCCAATAAACTTTCGGATAAGGACCATTTAGTAGTGCTAGGTGATTTTAATATCCCTGGGGCTATTTGGTCCACAAATAATTCCACAAACACACTTTTAAGATCAACGCAACATGACTTTATTGCTGGCTTGTTTGACATTTCGCTGTGCCAAGTCAACCATGTTCGAAATTCTTTATAGCGCTTGCTTAATCTTTGTTTTGTCTCTGATCCGGCGAGAGTTATTTTGGCTAGGGTGGCGCCCCTGACGCAACGCGAAGATCCTTATTATCATACTTTCGATGTGACTCTTGATATTGGGACTGATGTACAGAGTATTTCTGACCGACCAGTCACAAAAGCTCTCTCCCTTCGCAAGACGGATTTTGAAAGGCTGAACAATTTAATTTCTGAATTTAATTGATCTGATCTATACATATATACTGACATGGCGGATGCCATGGACATTTTTTACAATGCCATGAATTCATTTTTTACTACATGTGTTCCGTAACACTATCCTTCAATCTCGAATAAGCCTTCTTGGTTTACTAAAGAATTGAGTCGCCTTAAAAATATAAAACTAGGCTGTATGCTAAATTTAGACGCACCTGCTCTCCTACTCCACCTTCTGCCTATTAATCAGCTCGGACAGACTTTACTGTTCTGAACTCGCAGTGTTTTAAAAACTATTTGACTCGCTGCACGGCACAGTTCTCATAGAACCCTTAACGATTTTATAATTTTGTTAATACTAAACGTAAGCCCCAGAATCATCCTTCCTCTCTTCCATTTAAAAATACGACCGCAAATAATAATCATGCATTAGCCGATCTATTAGCGCAGTTTTTTCAAGCAACATATTCAAATTTCACGGATTCAAATCAGACATATTCTTACAGCATGCCCAAGTCGAACCTTATTTTCAGTCCTAGTTTGAACGAAAGCTCTCTTCTTATTAATCTTCATCGCGTAAAGTCTATTTATTTGCCAGGTCCCGACGCAATACCTGGTTGTGTGCTTAGATATTTTGCCGAAGCAAAGCCCCTTCTTAAATTTTTTACCTTATCCTTAGAAACTTCCCACTTTCCCTTTATTTGGAAGGAATCATTTGTAATTTATCTCCACAAAAAAAGTAGCAAATCGGGAGCCAATAAGTACAGAGGAATCTCTTAGTTGTCGGCCATCCAAAAACTTTTCGAAAATGTCATTTCTCCACATTTGCAGCACCTTTGTCGATCAGTAATTTCTCCATGTCAACATGGATTTATTAAGCGAAGATCAAAAAGAACATCATAAAGGGCTTCCATAATAATCTTCAGAGAGATGTCATTTATACTGATTTCAGTAAAGCATTTGGCTCTGTTACCCATTCACTTCTTGTTAGGAAACTCGACTTAAGCAGGCCATCCACAGGCGAATTTTTTCGACGAACACGTTCGTTTCAACAGAATATTCGTCGTTGGTGGTAGTGTTTGCGCCCAAATTTCGTGTTCGACGTTTTATTCGACAAAGACAGAAACGATTCTATCTTGGCTGCACGAACAAGTTCGACAGTGGATGGCAAATTTTAAACGAACATTCAGTTGAGAAAAGTTTTCGGGCAAACAACACGTGCTCGCAATGTCGAAAGAGTTTTTGACAGAATTTATATATTGCCTGCAAAACGAGCCCGCACTGTGGCAGGCAAAAAGTGAGGCGTATAAAAACAAAAATATGCGTAACAAGGGATAGCAAATGTTATTACATAAATTACAAGAAGTTGAGCCAGATATATATGAATACATATGAATTGCCATCAAGGCAATTACTGTTTTGTTTTCATCCGCTGACATGCTTCTCCTTTGAAAATTTTCGGCGAATGAATGTTTGAAAAAATGTTTGCACTCGTTGGTGGGCAAATAAAATTCTTGTTCGACGAACCGTTCGCCGAAAAAATTCGCCTGTGGATGGCCTGTTTTAATGGGGTTTTCGGATGATCTTCTTAGATGGATCTCAAGTTATCTGATTGGCAGGACGCAAACGGTTCTCTTTCAATACAGCTTGTAAAATGTTCTCCGGGTTACATTTGGCGTCCCGCAAGGGAGTCATATGGGTCCCCTATTGTTTACATTTATTATTTACGACCTGCCCAGTCTTGATTAACTCTAGAGTACTTATGTAAGCTGATGGCGTTAAGCTTTGCGTGCAATATAAGGCCGCTGCTTGCCAGTCTGATTTACAAACAGATCTTGGAAATTTTTAAACATAGTGCCGGGTAAACTTATTAAACTTAAACGGCTCTAAATGCAAGCTAATGACATTCTCTCGTGTCGTTCCTAAGCTTGCGACTTATACGCTGAACTTCTGCTCTTTAAAAAGAATTCAATTCAGACTTGGGCGTTCCCCTGGACCCCAAACTCCACTTCAATGATCACATTTCGTAAATGGTGAATAAAGCCAGGGGTGTGCTTGGATTTATAAAACGGTGGTCAAAAGAATTCAATGCCCCTACCCTACATACCTCGTTAGTTCGTCCTATCCTAGAATATGGATCTTGCGTATGGAATCCTTAGTATGCAGTCCACAGTAATCGCATCGAATCTGTTCAAAAGAATTTTATACGTTTTGCTTTACGCGGTTTAAACTGGGAAGCAGACCGTCATATTCTAGTAGACTCCTTCTAATTAACTTACCTTCCTTAGCCAATCGTAGAACTATGTTAGGCATTACCTTTTTTTACAATCTTTTTCGCGGTGACGTGGAAAGTGCTGACTTGTTAGGTCAGCTGAATTTTCATGTTCCGAGAAGAAACACTAGATTATATTTGCCATTAGTCTTGCGCCAATGTAGAACTTCGCTCGAATTTCGCGAACCCTTTAAAGTCTTATGTGCAAATTATAACTATTTGTTCACAATAACATCAAACGTAGATAGCCTTCCTAGACTAAATACCTTAATCATAACCCACTTAGTATGTATGCAAACAAACAACCAAACAGCACGCCAGTAGTTGTTTTCCTCGTATTCTTTTTTATTTTCTCCATTGCGTCTACTAACATCTAACCCAAACAGACACGTGCTTGGGGTCATAAGGGCCACTTGAGTGTGCATCAATGTAAAGTAAAAAAAAAGAAAAAAAAAATATATATATTTATATATACATATACCAAAACATTTAATAAAAGATTTTTTTTATTGAATCTTCTCCTTACGAGACTAACAATAAGTGCATCAAATCTTATACTATAACCTAACTTTCAGTCATGTAGACTGGAACAGTAAAAGTGGCCCTGACAAATTATGGCTGGGTTGGAAGGTCGTTACGTTGTAGGCGGGTTTTTTTGGATGGGTGGTCTGAGAGTTTTCGCTTGTAAGACGCTTGACCCTTGCAGGGTATTATAATTTCAGTCAGAAGTTTGCAACGCAGTGAAGGTATATAAAGTATATATATTCTTGATTAGCATCAACAGCCGAATCGATCTAGCCATGTCTGTCTGTCCGTCTGTCTGTCTGTCCGTTTCTACGCAAACTAGTCCCGCAGTTTTGAAGCTATCTGAATGAAACTTTGCAGATAGTCTTCTATATACTCTCACTCGCATATATGTCGGAACGATCCGGATCGGTCAACTATAAATTAAAGGATAATTAGGATTTTTTATTAAAAAAAGATCAACTTTATTATCCAGAAGCTTATTTTAGACTGACTTAATACAATTTTTAATTAGCTTAAGGGACTGCTACCGCCGGTTTCACTGCTGTCGCCGCTGCCGCTGGTGTCGCTGTAGCCGCTGCTGTCGCCGCTGGTGTTGGCTCCCCAAACTGGGTCCCACTATGGTGCACCGTCGGTGATGGTCCCACGGTATGAGACTGCTGACCAATCCCACGTGGCGGATGTATTGCACGCGCTATACAGGTGGGCAGTGCATTCCGGGTGCAATATTTGTTTTTACTTTCTGGGTGCAATGACATTCGTTCTTAACTCCTCGTCCTCGGTCGCAATGTAGAAACTCTTCTGCGTTGTTGTTGGCTTGGGATCTTCTGTAGGGGTTTCGGCTACTCGATTGGTCTCTATGGTGATCTTCCGGGAGCCGTTCTTCTGGATTAAGAATCGCTAGCAGTGCGGCCAAAATAAGTAGCAATGTGGCTGAGATTGTACAATTGATTGTCGTAACGATGTTATGGTTACCGGTTATCCGTTCAAGTTTCCTTGTGTTGTTTATATTGACTTCTTTTAACATCTGTAGAAATAACACCTCATCTACTTTTGTTTTCTCCGCCATTAACTGCAGCAAGGGTGGTGTCGCTTCGAGAGGTGTCATGGTCTTAGAAGCGTAAATGTCGTCTCCAACCTTTATCGTTGAATTCTCGATTTGAATGAGAAATGTCCCTTTCAGATTCATGATTTCTTCGTCTATCCCCACTGTACCCACGAAACCGTTCAGCATGAGTGTGTCGGTGAATAGCTCCTTGTGATCGGGCACATGTTGGCTGTTTACCATTTTGCACTGCGGTACCCGGTTCCTGAGCAGGTGCGTAATGCATTTATTCTTATTACAAACTTTCTAATCATTATGCATTGTACAATGTTCCTTGATTCCAAAATTTTGCAGATTACATTTTATTATATTGGTAAATTTTATCTCATTTATTACTTCTCCTATATTTACAGGTTTTAATAACATTGCGGTACATATTTATTTTGATATTAAAGGGATATTAATTATGTATTCTTATTGCTTGATGCAATTTTAATTTTTGAAAATTCTAATAGTACTTCTGGGTTTATGAATAGTATATCTTCTGTTTCTAGTATATCGGTTATTGTTTTTATTTCAATCTCTGTTTGGCCTAATGAATTTATGGTACTAGTTTTTGCCCAGTTCAATGCTTAAAATAAATTGTTTAACTCTTCCTTTAAAGAGTGATTGTATTTAAGTGTAGTTTTTTTTTTATCTTTAAGATCTTTATTGTCGTGCTCTGTTTTTATTATTGCGTTTACATTTTGGTTTATTTCGGTTAATCTATCGTTTAGTATTCTGTTTATTACTATTTGTTTGTTGTTATTTTCTATTTTTGTTTTTCTTTGAAATGATCTGAGCCTTCGGAGGTCGGATTCTGCCTTTGAGAGTTCAAATGCCAGAAATGGGTAGACTGGGTGGGCCATTCCCATTTCTTGGACTTGACTTGATAAATTTTGGAAGACCATTTCTTACTTCTCTACGTCAAACACATGGATGATCTTGAATGTGCCGTTTTGGATTGCTGCAGTGCCGGTTTCGATGGGTATTAGCTGCGAATATGAGTAGTCTAGTACGGTTGTTAAACCGAGACATGATGGCAGAAGAAATAACCTGTGGGATATAATGTTTTTATATTATTTTTAAGAACGATTCTGCTGGACTGTGTTTTTATAGTTGTGCTTCTGTCTTCTAGTACTGTTTTCTTTTTGTATCTGGGTGTTAGTTTGGATCCTATTCTTTTGTCTATTTTTACGAAAATCTTTTCCCCTGGGTTGTAGGTTTTGATGCTGTGTCTTTTTTCGTTGTGGTATTCTAAGTCTGCCTGTTGTTTATGGCCAATTTGGTTGCTTACCCGTCTTCTGTCTTCTTCTAATGTTTGTGGGTCGGTAATGGCTATTTCCAAAAAAAAACTTATATTGGTTTCCTATTTGTAGTTGAGTGTATGGATTTGTTGTGTTCCTGTATGGGTAAGAATATGAGGTCTTCAAAAACCAGAGAGTTGTTATCATTTTTTAGACTTCTCATGATTTCGGTGAGAGTCGAATGGAAACGTTCGACTTGACCATTGCTGCTCGAATTGTATGGCGGTGTCGTGTAGACTGTTGCCTCTAGCTTACCTTGAAGCAGGAATTTTATTGAAGCGGAATTTAGTGCCTTTTCATTAAGCTTAGGCATTCCGAAAGCTATCATGACCTCACGCAGTGGGTGTTTTAAGACTTTACAAGCCTTTGATCTGAGGACCTTAACTTGAGCGTATTTAGAGAATTTATCGATTGCTGTAAACACCATCTTTTTTCCTGTGATGTACAAATCGATGTGGACAATTTGCCCTGGAAAAATTGAAATCGGTGTTGGTTGCAACTGCCCATCGCTGTGGTGCCTATCGTATTTCCCTAGCTTGCAGGTTTCGCACGATTTGACTATTGTATCTATTATCTTTTTTATATTTGGGAAAAAAATTTGTCTAGAATTTGGATTTTGTTGTCTATCGCGTTCCTATGAACTGATTAATTTAAGTTAAGGGTGAGTACGTCACTCTTGACGTCTATGACTGCGATCAATTCCTTGAGCATGTCATTGCCAATATTGCCGTGAAAAGTTTCTAATATAGGTAGCAGAAAGAATTTAAATGGGGAATATTGTGGACCGAACAGTCCTAAAAATGTGTGGTGAGTTATGAGCGTTTTACCTCCTATTGAGTTCGCGTAAAATGTTGTGCTATTTGATGTGGGATTTTCTATTAGATTAGTCTGAATGTAGTTTTGGTTTGAACCA
>VNJS01008999.1:0-14806 GCA_008042575.1 Drosophila watanabei
AAGTGGCAACAAATCGACAAAGTGAAGGGAGACCTCAGTCTGGGAATGCGATCGACTTGATTGAGTTTAAGTACGAGTATTTCGCTTTACTTTTTGGTGACACGTGTCCCAAGAGTCAAGGGGTTCGTAAACTTTATATAGCTTCCGTCGCGGAACAAAGCAGCCTCCGCGCGACTTAATAGAATTTGTTATTAACTCTGAAATTAAACAAAATTGCATGGCTGAGCAGAAATTGCCCAACATTTAACATTTACTTTGCCGCTTTTTTTGCTGTGAATTTTTTTTTTTTTTTTAGGTTTAATCGAGAATTCTGCACAAGGTTATCAAACACAAACACCAGCACCGAAACCAAATTGAATGCAATTAAAGTTTGCATTGAAAGCCGCCGAAAAATTGCTTCTCTTTAAGTATTTTAATAACCGAATGCAATTTGCAGTTCATTCTCGGTGTGTCTGTGGGTCTCGACTTTGTCTGTATTTTATTTTTATTCTTTCTGCCACGTTTTACCCACCGAACAAAGTGCAATAAAACTTAGCAGGGCAACACCATTTAAGATTGTTAGACTTGGAAGTGATTTCGAAAACTTATTTACCAAGAACATAAATGGGAAGCTGGGAAGTTGAGCCTAATAAATTTAATATGGTAATAAGACAAGAAACTTGACAAATAGGTTTCATTATTAATTGTTATGAATCCACAATAATACATAAAAATAAACATAATAAATAAAATAGTAATAAACAACCCAGATTCTGATAAGCACACAGGGAAAATGGTTGAGTTATTTAAAATATATTATTTGTTTATTATGCAAATTAATTATTATTATGGTGATATTAGTTTTAGGGAAAGACAATGGTAAGCAGGTAATTTTGCTACATATAAATAAATTATTTAACAATATTGTAAATACAAGTTTTTTTTTAAGAAATTTAACTATTAAAACAAATATTTTTACGATCTACACTAGAATTTGTGCTCAAACATAAATATAGTAACGAAAACCACTTTAAAACTATAGTCTTTTTATTATTAACACTTTTCACACTTAAATTATTTTATATGCTACATATTTTTGTGTCATACAAAATTTTTAAAGTCTTCATTTAATTTTGCTTAAAAATTTACATTGCAAAACTAAATTAAATATTAAATAAACATTTAAAGCCTGATTTCCAAACAAACAATTTCGAAATATGGCAATTAAAGTAAGTTCAAAAATAAATCAAAGGAAAATCCCGCCGAGCAATGATTCCAATTTACTTATTGATCAACCCACTTAACTTAAAAAATAAAAATATATTTGTGTCGCGAAATTATGATGAATGATGGGGTTGGGAAAAATTTGCAATTGCCAAGAGACGTAAAAAACAAACCGAAATAAGAAAAGGAGACAAATACAGCAAAAAAACAAATTGTAAACACGTTTTTTATTTCTCTTTTTTTAGCCATTGCAGTATGCCGCCTGGCATTAATGGGCCAAGGGGCGTGGCACATTTCGGAGGCGGCACAAAGACAGGCCGCCGACTTGTCACGCACATATTTGTTGTTGCTCTCGCTTAGCCTACTTAACTTGTTAAAGTTAAAGTTGCAACAACACAGTTTGTAGTATGTGTATCTTTTTGGTGGGATAAATTTGTCATTTACCTGCTTGGGCGCATCCATTTTTGACCAGGTGAGCGAAGTTGTGGGTGTGAGTGGGAGAGATGATTAAAATTCAATTGGCCTCTCTTTCGCTACTTATTTATTTGCTTTGTATTATTATTATTATTATTTTGGATGTGTCTTCACTTGGGCTACTTTGCGTGTATTTTTAGATTTGTTTGTTTTGAAGGTTATCAGTGAAATTCGTCACTTTTGATTTCTTCGATTATTTCGATTTCAGTTATTGTAGTTTAAGTTTATCGTTACTTCTTCAATTTATAATTTGTTGTAATCTCCTTTCAGTTTCTTTTCCTGCTTGCGTTTCAAAACTCGATTTCGATACTCAAAGTCCTTCGATTTCGTTATCGTTCGATCACTTTCGATTGCTGGACCAACAATTTTGAATTGACACTTTTCAACTTGTTGTTATTTTTTCTGTTTCGATTTTTCCGTTCGCCGCCACAACTTTGTTTCGAATTTGGAAAAGATTAATTTTCGCATTCACCGGGCAAACTCGTTCGGGACTTAAAGTTTTTGGCGGCAGTTGGCAAATGTAACTCAGTTTAATTTATATTTTTTTCTATTTTTTCTAACTCTATCTGTAACTCTAAGCTGGCTGGCTCTGCTCTGCTGGCGCGTGCACACTCCGTTGCGGCTGTGCTGAGACTAACTGCGACGGCGGCCGCCCGACGCTTCAAGTATTAAGAGAAAAAACTACATTAAACATTATTTGCTTTGGGGGGCCGCCTGCAAACACAGATACTCGGCCGAACACACACAGCTGCAGCACACACACACACACACAAAGACACCATGACAGGCACGGCAATAATTTGTACGACGCTCGGCCGATCTGAACTTTTGTGGTTAATGCCAAAAGTTGGCTTCTGCTCGAGTGGCCCGAAGTCGGGCCGAAGTTGCGAAGAAGCTGCGACCGGAGTGGGCGTGGAAGTGGGGTCAGAAGTGGACCATGGGTGCACAGGGAAAAATTAATGGAACACTATTTTTGGTTAAAAATATCGATGATCTCAAAAGCCCTTTTCTTAATTTTTACTTGTAAACATTTATGATTTATTAAGGAATATAAAATTAGAATTCTGTAATGTATTGTATTCATTTTCAGAGTCAATATTTAAGTTAAAAATCATATTGTAAATATTTTATGACATTTATTTTACTTGTAATTTACATTTATGATTTATTAAAGGCTATAAAATGAGGCATTCTGTATTATATTCACTCTGGGAATCAGTATTTAGGTTACAAATTTTATTGATTTATGAAGCTGGGTTTATGCAATATACACATAAAATAAATAAATCATCTTATGATTTTTTTAAAGGTAATATACTTTGTTTGATACACATCTGAAATAAAAGCTGGCAGCTAGACTCTGTTCTAATGCAAAACAAGGGTAAATATCATGATCTATTCCCTGCATAGATTTATGAATTAACTTCCTAAAATGGGAACACATTTTGTTGATACAAATTTTATATTATTCCCTATATTAGAGATTACTCTTAGATATTGTTTCGTTCCTATTTTATATACAACTAGGTATTTTTTTCTAGTGTAGCTGCATTTGAGCTTTGCTCTATCACAGAACCAGATACAAAATCAAGGTCACAACAAGCTTCCGCTTCTTTCATTGTGGTTTCTTTGCGTATTTCCCTTTTTTGTTGAATTTATCTGCCTTATGTAATGCAGTTTTAATTGAATATCTTCCTCGCCCTGGGAGATTCCCAAAGCATGATTTTTATTTTGCTGCAAATTGTGAAATTGTGTAAGGTTTTTACCTCTTTTTGTAGGCCGCTGCCATTCCGCACGTACACAAGAGATGGAGATAGAAAAAAGTGAGTGAGAGAGAGAGCTGAGCCGGCAACGACCTTGACACATATTCGGCGCCGAAGTCAACGACCAACGAAGTTGGCTCGGAAAACTCGTTACTGTTGCGGCGGCTTTTCGGCCAGGTGAGTCACACGGAGAAAGAGTTGAAGAGAAGGTGAGAGTGTGGCAAACAGGTGTATCTCTTTGCCATGAACTTGAATTCGATGGGGGCTTTGAGTTGAACGAATCTGTAACACCACTCATAACGAAGGTCACTTTATAAGGCAATAAAAAATGCAAAGATTGATCTGTTTTACTCAGAGAATGTTCGAGATACAAAAATGGTGAAATAAGTGGTAGAGGTTTAGGATACCAGTCAAGAAACTGTAACTTTTGATTATAAATATAAAATTATATGGACTTTATATGTAATTAATTAAACAAAAAGGAATAAAATCTAAGTAACAACTTCTGGAATCCCAAAAGCACTTGCAACATTATCCAAAACTGACTTCATTGTTTCATCCAACAGAATATTTAACGATTAACGTAAGCGTGCAAAAAAACGTGACCGTTAAGGAGTCTGCCTTAAAGTCGTAAAGAAGATTTATGTTATGTATGGGCCACTAAATGATCATCGGTTGTAAAGGCAATTGTATAATACTGGCAAATTAATAGTCGCAGTTATGACCATTAAATGTAAGAGCCTAGTAAAAATAATGGCGAATTAGTGAGGCATCGTAAATTAAGAGTTTATACAATCCAAAGTAGAGGAACACGATTTTAAACATTAAATTATTTTATAGAAACATCTGCCAAAACTCGAATTTCATCAACTCAGCTGAACTTTTATGGGCATTTCATCAGCTGGGAATTAAAGCAAGACATTTAATAAATAAATCTGATAAATTTTTGGGAACTCCCTCATGATCGGCATAATCAGCTGCATATTTTATACAGTTTCTTCTTTATTTTTTTGAGGCTTTTGCATTTGTTTTTCGTTGTTGCTTCTGCTGTGACGGGGCACATTTTCCAGGCCAACAGCTTTGAACCCTTCAGATGCCAGTAGCTTTCAGCTTTTAGCCAACTCTCCCCGGCCTAAACGGCTCGGTTAACATTCAGTTGTAAATTGCTGTTAATTTCCAACTAAAATATTTACACCGCCGGACAATGGCGGCGGAGAAATAAGTGGATCAAAGCAGGCCCCAAGAACCTTGATAGTGCGAAACGCCTGAAATGCAAAATAAAAGCGAGAATAGAGGCTTATTTCAGCAAGCCGGGGCTTGTATACCCTTTAAGTGTGTTTTAAATTAGGATAAATGAACAAATCTTAAGTTTGTTTGGCCTGAAAGCTGAGCAAAAGCAGGACGTGGTGTCCAAATAGTATAATATTTTATATATAGCTCGAAAAAATATATATTTACCCAAAATATTCAGATATAATCCATTTAGTAAATCACAAACACCATTACCATTATGTTAATACCCCCTGCAAGGGTACAATAATATTTTCCCTGCTCTCGGGGCAGAATCAAAGCCAGCCCCCTTCGGCGAGGTCTAATCTCTGGAGGGGGTCTGTCTTTGCTTTGCGGAGTCTAAGCCACAGTCAGATTGCTTGACAAATGCCACAAAAGCCTTGGCAACGACTTACCACCAACCATCTTTCCAGCTGCCAGCTCTCTTGGCCAGTTAAGCCGGCGATGACTTTAATTACAGTTATTCGAGCTAACGGCGTCTGAGCTGACATTTGCATGGATGGTTTTTATTATTAATCGCACAGAAAAGAGAACCGAACCGAACCAACCCAAGTGCAAAAGTCAAGATTTCCCGGGTGGGAGTTTGGGAATTTGCTCAATCCAAGCCAAGGTGCTGGGATTGTGTGCATGGAGTATGATTTGTGTCTTGTGAGTCGCAAAGTTTAGTACTCATCAGTATACAAATTTATGTTATGTTCTAGGCAGAAATATTGCAATTGCAACTATTGACAACTATTGCATAATACCAAGTCCACGAGCTTGCCTATTAAAATACTGTAATAAATCTGGGTCTCATGCAAGTTGTTAATAAGTTAAATGTTAAACGAAAAAGTCATGCAAGTTTTTTATTTATATTTTTGATATGGGTGATATAATCCTATAAAATGTCTTTATATTATGCACTTGAGATAATACTCTAAAATAACGAAATATTTAATACATATATTTTAAGTTTCTTTAAGTAATAATTCCATTACTCATACGCACTGTTATCCAATGATTTTAAAAATATATATCTCTCATACGCAGTGTTGGCTAAGTACCCTGATACCTTTTTTGTGTAGATATTACATTCATATATCCATGCCCCTATATTCATATATTATTTGTTTATTATACATATTATATTCATAATAATACTCAACTATATACATTTATTTTGTTGTTAATACATCACTCATACGCAGTGTGTCTTCGGCTGACATTTCTCATTAAAATGTAAGGACTGTTTTTATTTATATACAACATTTTTTATTCCCAATACCATAACATATTAATTATTGAATAGTTCTATGCCTCTACATACACGTGCTTCATGCTTTTAAAATAATATCACTCATACGCAGTGTTGTTAATAAAACATCATGCTAAATATATTATTATTATTCATTTTAAATAGTTTAATTTTAATATTATCACATCACTTATACCCAGAGTGGCCTCTACTGACATATCTTATTAAATCTTAACGAATATCTTTTGGTTGTATCCAACATTTTCATACCCAATTACCAGCTAGTGTTGCCAAAGCCATAACTAATATAAATATTTTGCTGGATTTTATGACAACTCTAATTAATAATAGGTGTTAAATGAGTTTGCCAAAAAACTTAAACGTTTCACGCAGACAGCCAGAGAGAGAGGTGCTGAAGGGGATATATCAATGTCGCATTGCTTATCGGGCGGTGAACCCAACTCTGGCATTAGCATTTTTGCGCTGGCCAAAGGCCATAATTTTGGCAAATCAATTCGCTGCGCTCAACATGAGCAACTTAATAAATAAGATATTAATAAATAAAAACTGTCAGTCTAGCTGGCCGCCGACTCACGGCGACGTGCGCAGCTGTCATAATTTCGGACTCTGAAAAGCGGTACGGGGAACTCGTGCCTCGTTCAATTTTTCGGTAGCTCAATCAAATTATAAAGCCCGTCGGACGACGGACACCAGCAACAACACACACATAACAGGCTTGCAAATTATTTACAATTTATATGCACACAATCTGAGAGCCGGCAACTGTGAAACCTTCAACTGCGGTTTAGCATTAGCGCCGATTTTGGCCAGATTTCACTGTGGTAACTGCCCTTGCCACTGTTTGCTAAACGTTCTCTAAGGTTGCTGGGAAAGTTTTCATCTACGGAATGCTGAATGCCAATCGCAGGTCGGGGACCGAAGTCAAGGCTACTTTGTGTTTAATCATTAAAGGGTTTTCGAGAATTACATTAAAAGTTAATTAATCGAAATTCCTTGACATATGGGTCTGTTTTCTTCATAATACAAATTATTTTCTAATTTTCCAAGGATTAAATAATGGTAGTAAAAATAAACTCAAGACATAAATATAATTACTAAAAAACTGTATGCAAATGCATCTTAATAAAATTTACTTTATTACTTATTTAAATGTATTTAAGAGCAATAAATTATTAATAATAATATATTGTTAGCCTCACTTACTGTCACAAATAATATTTATTTATTACTTCAGCAGCTTCTGAATTACATATAAGCTATAGAAATGAATGCAAGCATTGTGTTTCAGTGAGAATAAAATTTAAATACCAGTTATGACTTAAAGTCAACCAAGTAAAATTACAAAATCACAATTACAAATTATCCGTAAACCAATTAATTGAAAAATTACACAATCTTACATAAAGCTTAGTAACAAATCAATAGGCAAAGTAATAGTAGTAATAGCAGCAAAAGTTACACTATAATTAGCTGACGAAATGCTACATTATTTATTTTCCCAAAGAAAAAATGATTTAACATGACATAGTTTTATTAATGAATTAGTTTTCAATCACAAACTAAATGAATATTATTATGTGATAATAAATCTAGACAACATTTAATGAACTGTAATGTTTTAAGCATAAAATTAATACATATACTTGTTATTTTAAAAATTACTTCTTAGTTAAATAGGAAATCAAACAGAAGAGTGGTTAATAAAATACGATAATAATAGAAATAATAGATAGATAACAAGTAATAATGTTTATTTAATTTATTTAACAAAACATTTAAGAAGAACTATATTTTCATGAATTTAACCTCGGTGCCTCCCCTTAATTTCATTATTTTAAGAAACTAATTTTCCACTTCGAAGACCAGCTGTATAGCACCATCATTAATGGTTAATTAAATATGGAATTTGTTTTTATTATTTCGCCGAGACTTGTTACATTTTAAAGCGTTAAATGGCAAACATATTTTGGGCACTTGATGGCGGTATTTTGGCCGTTGCTTGTTATTAATTTTGCATTTGCCGCCGCCGCCTGGCTTCCTGCTCTTTGTTCGGGGTTACGTCCGTCCCAATGGCTAATGGCCAATTTCGATTCTTTATAGACCATTAGGAATTAGGAAGAGACCGACCGGGCAGGCGGGCGAGCACCCGACAAGTATAACAACTCACTTAATGGGCATTACTCATCTGGCATCGCCACGCTCCGCGACCTTCGCGAGTGGAGGCGCGCGCTGGAGGAATATAATCCAAAACCGGAGGGCTGGACACGCATCGCGGAACTGAAGTCGGAACGGAACGGAACGGAACCTCTCTCGGTCTTGGACTCTTTGTCTTTGATTTATTACGAAATCTTCGCGTTAATTGCCCTCGAAATGTAATCCACTTCCCACAATTTTTGTTTTCTAGGCGCGACTTCCTAGGAACTTCCTAGTTTCAATTAGACTTCAATTGTGCAGCCGAGCGTTGGCACCATTAGTTGGTCACAGGGTCACCCGGCTCTGCTCGATTCTCGATTCCAATTCCCACGCCAACGCTTTTCGATACTATTTTGCATTCATTAATGGGACAATCTCCGGCTCGTTCGGTTATCTAATGAATGCGAAACGAAACCCCTGCCAGCTGACTCGCCGGATCATTTGGCTTATATAAATAAACATTAGAGACAAGTTCAAGTTGATAATTGTCTACAAAGTACAACAAAAATAATCCAACAAAAAGGCGCGAGCCAGTTCGTGAGCACATCTGGACTGGGAGCCCGGTTTCGCGACACTCGATTCTCCAGATTCTCGGATCTAGTCAATCAATTGCCTCAGAAAACGCTCCAGTCCCCATTTGGCTCTCAGGTAATTTAGCCAAACGAGTGGGCACAGAAAAAAAAATGGCCAAAAGGGTTGAGTGCGATGGCAAAATCGCAAATCATGGTAATTATGAACGCGGCCGCGGCACTTGCAAAATTAGTCGACTTGGCAAACGCTACGTGCATTAATTGTGCGGTCACATAAAACAGGCCAAGAGGGCGGCCCAATCGACGAGGCATTCCAGAGGGGGAAGAGGGGAACAAGCCTGCAACAGATGGCAGGGCAACTGCAGCTGCTACTAGATATGAACTCAGAGGAACACTGGACAACATAGGCCCTACTTCATAGGGTATCAGCAGGGGAATTGAAGGGCTTTCCTTAATTTTAATTAAGTGTATTTATTTATTTATTTATTTATTTATTTATTTATTGGAAAAAGTCAAGAACAATAAATATACCCGTCAGAAGCTATCTTTTACCATAAAATTTGGTTTTAGAAACAATATATTTGTGTAGTCAAGAGTTTCCGAACAAAATGTATATATTTTTACATTTATTTTAAAATTGTAGCTAAGGTAAAACGTTAGGTAAGGTAAGAAACAGAAATAATTCAAAACCCCTAATCTTTTCCAATTTCTCCATAAAATAATTCATTTTGAAAATATTACATCTATTTCTCACGAGAAAGAACAATGTTTATATTAGTCATATGACCTTAAAATTACAGAAAAACTAAATTAGGGACTTTTGAAATGAAAATTTAAATAAGTACAAATCAAATTATTGTCAGAAGTGTTACAATTTTATTTCTAAATAAATTCAATTCAATAATATTGTTCAATATAATTGTTACAACATTATGTAGGTTTCTCAGATTTTAGTAGTAATTTAATGACAATGTTGCCAAGTAATTCTTTAAGCATTCAACTTCGCTTTAAATAAATAATAGCAGAAACAAATCACATGTGATTCGAGATAAAATAGTAAACACTGAAATGCTTTTTTGTTTTTTAAGATATTTTTCGGATAAGTACTTAACCCAAATCTTTCTTTAACCCCGCAGTCCAGTGTCTAATGCCTCAATTGCAAATTCGAATTTCAAATATGTGTCATTTGCGGGCGCAACAATTTTCTATACATCTCCACACAAATGCACAAATTTTTTTAGCCGTATTTCCACATCTGTTGAGTTATGAATGCAAATGCTAATGCAATGCCTGTCTTTAAATCCACAAGCATATATATGTATGTAAGTCTATCTATATATATTCATCTAACTATCGATGTAGTGCATCGGCAACAGATGCGGATTAGAAATAGAAAAAAAGGCCCGAAGAGAATCTACAAATTAGACACGACTTTTTTCAGCTGGCGAACACGATCCGAGACTCAATATGCAAGGCAAACGGAATGACAACTTTTAAATAGAATATACATATAAAATGTGCACTAAGAGAAGAGTTCTATAACAAATAAGACAGAATTTAGGTAAGAATAGGAAAACCTAATTTCCTCTAAAGTTTTTATTGATTTCTTTTGATAAAGTTATAAATTTTTAGGGCTTTCAGTTGCATATGGTAAATATTTTTATGTTTTTTTAAGTAATTGGACACTTTTTTCTCTGTTTTTAAACTGTATGCATATCAAAGCGCCCGAGATGAGGCTGCAGTTCCACGGAGCATTTAATTAAGCAGCAGCAGCAGGCAGCCGTAGGTGCTAATCAACAGCTTACCCTTTTTCTGCTAATTGGACTTAAATTGCAGTCCACAAAGTAATGTGCAACGGGTGGCGGGGGGAGGTGGTGACTCGATTTGATCTTTGGCGGTGGCCTTGTCTAGGGCGCACAGCTGTGCACACATTCTGAGCGAGATTTATGGCCACTGCTGTTGCTAGTCAGCTGGCCCTCGCTTTCGAGAAGCGAACAGCTGGCAGCGTTTATCGCCACTCAGGAGCACCCACCCACCGCCGCCCCCTAAGTGCCAAGCAGCGATCAGCTCACCCCCTCGATTCGCAAATTACATATCAATCACCCGGCCGCAATTGACCCTGGGAGTTGATCGGTTGGCAATTTTCATTTCATTCCCATTTGCAGTTCATTCTCAATCGGATTTCATTTGATTTTCATCTGAGGTGTTTTTTATTTTCTATTTTGGCAAATGATTCAGCACATCTGGCGCCAGCCAATCAAGCGTAAATTTATGCATAAAATATTCGTTTAAAATATGTGAAATATTTACGCTGCTTTTGAATTTTTTTATGTGGAATTCTCATGCGAATTCTTAGGAAACTGCAAAGCGCGTAGCCGCAAAATGAAATTAGCAAAAAACAGCTATAAATTTAGTAAGAAAACGCAACTGGCGCCAGCTTTTGTTAACAAATAAAATTGAATACACTGTAAGATCAAAGGGGTAATTATGTTTATAAGAATTCTTGGAGTTGTGGAAAAAGTCTTTGGAGAACGCATTAATTATTTTAAACCTCTAAGGTTTAATAAATTTGTATATTCCTTAAAATTTTACTCTTTATCAAATATTATAAAATATATTTGCATATTAAACGTTTTTATATTATATTAATTTGACTTATTTTTTGTAAAGAAAACTTTCCTGCATACCGAAAAGTAAGTTATTTTTAAGAATTTCCCCAATATCAAGGCACTCTTTTGTCTTGGAAATATATATTTATAATTTTTGTTCCCTTTCCAAGTGTATTGCTTAACTTACCTTGTTTTTTTTTGCAAAATATTTTCTTCCTTGTCTTGCTTTATTTAAATTTTCCAGTTATTGTTGTGGTTGACTTTAGAGCCAAGCGTGACGCATTTGATTGCTGACTCTTGTTTCTTGTCTGCTGGCACGAAATTGGTCAATGAACGCGTTTGTTTATGAAAATGATTTCGAGTTTGGTTTTAACTCCGCTCGTATATTATTTTTTATGCACTTTTGAGTGGCCGGAGTCTGAAGTTCTCCTTTGTGGGCGTCGCTCCAGTCGTCGGGCTTGGCTTCCTAGATTTGTTTGCCTTTGTTTGCTTGGATTCGATCGGAGTTTGTTTGTGTTTGAACAACTGTAAAAGAGGCACACGAGCGCGAAAGAACACCCTGGGCTATAGTGTCGTAACTCAACACTTTTCAAAGCTATAGTGGCTTTAAGTTTTAAAATTTTATTGTAAATTTAATTCAAGCTTTACGGAGACGGAGTTTTTGGGGACTCCCGATGCCGGACAACGCCAACTGACAACTGTCAACCCCAAACAAACATTTAACGCTCGTCGGGAGCCTCGACCGCCGAGCAGACGACACAGAGACGGTACATCAATTTTTCATTTAACTCGAATTTGTTGAATTTGTTGAATTTAAATTTAAATTCAGCTTTGGCTACTCGCCGTGCTGTGCGTTGTTGTCAATTGCCGCCGACGCTGCCGCCGCCGCCGAATCAGCAGCAGGCGCAACGAATGCTCTTCGCCTTGCATTCCATTCGCGGTGACGTGGCTCCTCCGCTTGGTCACAGGGATCGGGGCAGTTGGGTTTCGGGTCTCTCATTATCTCCGGCCCAGCTGCCATGTCACGTACTCACGAAAATAAGTTCTGGGGCCTGGGACAGAAATCAATTTTACGTGCCAAAACTCATCGATTCCGAGCACTCGTCATTGGTCTCTCGTGGGCGGATTTTCACTGAAGGCGAGTGGGCGTGGCCCTGGCGACAATTAAAGTTCACTTAAGCCGTCATTTGTATGCGCAGGGGCTTGAGGGGCGATCGTACTGGTAGTTTTACTTGTAGTTGTAGTTGTGGCCGGGGCATGAGAAAGGTCGAAAAGTTCGTTGCCTAAGTCTTTTGATTTTCGTCAGGTGTTTTTCGCATTACCGGAAGCACTTGTCGCTGCTCAGCGCGAAGATGAGTAACTGCGGTAGTCGGATGTGACCAGTGAAGTGCTACCGTGGATCGTGATTTGTAGAGGGGGGGGAGGGGTCATAATCGTACCCAAAAGGGTGAATTTTTTTTTGATAATTTATCGTGTCTTGTTCGAGCCGGGGGAAACAACGAGGCATTGTGACTAATATAAAAATGTTGACAAATGGGTTTTTGTGTTTTCAGCAAAGTTTACAACGATACTCGGTATTTTATTGCGATAGGTTAGGATTTTTCAGATTGAGTATGGAGAAGTCAGACTCGTACAGAGGGATACTTAAGGTTTGATTAATTGTGGTTAAATATAAGAGTATTTTTTTGGTTGAAACAATTAATTAATTAATTAATTAATTTATTTATTATGGATATTAATGTGATTAGATATTAGGGCCTACATTAAAGATCTTTTCATGATGTAGAAAATGGTAAATAAAAACCATTTAGTATCATATTAACCCAACAAATAATTCGTTAATATAATAATTTGTATATTTTATGACATTTACATGGATTAATTACCATAATTTAATAACTATTCCACTAAAATTGTCTTTAGGGGACTTCTAATCCCTTGACACAAATCCGTAAATCTTCCGAAGAACTCCACCAAAGCTTTTCTGCTAATTAAATAGGTTTACACAACCCACTTGAAGGCTGACTAATATTTTTGGCTGACTCACAGGCCGCCTTTAGAGGCGAAACTTATTCAATCAGCATCAATCAACTTCTGTTCTAATTTGCCACTTGAAGGAGCTCCATCCGCGAGATTATGGATAATTCCCCACTTTATTAATTGCCAGAAAAGTGAAGCGAGTCAATTCATTTAGCTGCAATGATTACAATGCAAAATGGCCATAGAATTATATAAACCAAATGGAGTGGCCTAGCTGATTACGTGCACAACATTCGAAATTAAATCAAAAACTGGAAACCCCAAGTCAGCCAATGATCATTCATAAATTTCGCTCTAACGATAGCGGAGCAGAAGCCAAAATGAAATCAAAGTTGAAATCAAAGTCGAAAACATTTCGCGATCATTTGTTTCCATAATTAATTGAACTTTTATGCGAAATCTAACAGCCAACTGAAGCCGAAAAATAATACTCGCCGAAACAGTAGCCATAAACATAGACAAATGGCAGTTAATTTTATTCCGAACACCATTGATAGTTAGAATAATATTTTTTTGTTTTTATTTTAGGCATGATAAGGCGGCCAGGGCTAGCTCTCTATGTGAGTACTTTTGAAAATGCTTCCTGTAAGGCTGACATTGAGTTACTTCCCCTCGCTGCGGCGCTAAAAAAAATAAATCTAGGTAATTGTGTCTGTCGTCGCTGTTATTATGCTCGAAAATTATTGTTTATTTTAAATGGGTTTTTTTTTGGGTTCTAGAAAACTCAAAGCGACTGAAGGTTTTCCTCATCTCATTTCACATTCTGAGCTGTCAGCGCTGTCACTGCTGTGTCCAAAGTGGAACTGAAAAGCCTTTTCGAAGAACCTCCGGCCGCCTCCCGGTGATTGATCATATTATACTTTTTGCTGGCCAGCAATGCGGAACCGGAGCTTACGGTTTTATCCACGGATCTTTTGAGTTCTGAGTTCTCAAACCTGTGAGATTTTCGCCCGGAGGAAGAACCCGTCCCCCGAATCCAATTCCCTGTTCGATTCACCGCACAAATGATGGCTAATTCGGAGTTCGCACAAATCAAACAACCATTAATCATCGCAGCACACGAACAATTTTGGGTATTTTGTCACAAAAACAAAGCAATTTACTAATTAATGGTTTCAACGTTCGACGAGTGGCAGAGTTCACGTTTTAAAGCAAAAAAGAAAATGAAAGAAACGCTCGGAATGGGAGGAGCAGCAGGTGAACGCAGGGCTTGACCCGGAAGTGACCCCCAGATACGCCCAAAAAACCATAAACTTGTGCTCCGAGATGTTATGCAAGATGTCAGATGAGTTATGAAGAATATACATCGTAAAGAAGCGAAGGTTATGAATGTAAGTTGGCAGCGAAAATTGAAATATATAATTAAGCTATTTAGAATCGCTGGAGGGGGATTCAGCACGCTTACTGATATCACCTCGAAAATATGGCATAAAAACTAAATTGTTTTTA
>VNJS01009000.1:0-12940 GCA_008042575.1 Drosophila watanabei
AAATTAGATTGAAACACAACATAGGAAAGTGTGCCTGAAGCACACGCTTTATAAACGGAACTATAATTGACACCAAGTAGATTTTTTAAATAAAAACCCAAAAGATCTAAACAAAACGAAAAAAACACGACCGTTCATTTGGAAGAATGAAATGATGATTGTGACCAGATAGTTCAGGAATTTTTAATTTAAGCAGCTTAAGCTGAATATTTTTTAGTGTTATTTTTTGTTTGTTAAATATGTAATACTGTCCTTAATTACAGTGCAAAAGTAACCGAGATCTGTTAGACAGTTTGCTATCACTAACTCTTTAAATCCGTCGACCTCAATTGTGTTTTACGATTTTACAATGTAAAACTATTTACCAATATACCGTAGTTTGTATACCCTTGAGACAGGACAATCCTCGCGGGAATAAAACACTTACACAGGCTAAAGCCGAGCAGCCAGTAACAAATTTTACTATCGTGAGACTTGGCCACCATCCAGAGCAGAATTAGGAATAACAGCACAAAACGCACTATGGCGGTGCTGAGGTAGGGAGCCACCATCCACTTTGCTTCCTGTAAAAGACGTACACCTTGTTAGGAACCGTTTCCAGGGAGGAAAGTAGTGATTCGCTTACCGAAAAAGAAGAAACTATGAGCAATAAACAGGCGCCGACATGTAGGATAAGGACGAGCACAAGGAATATCCACATTATATAGCCAAATCTGCTGTGATAATATTCATCGGGGGTAATGATGGACCCAGTATCGGAATCCGTATACGGCGTGGCCACAAAATAGTCCCATTCAGCCTTCCGTCTGATCCCTTTGGAAAGATGGGTACTGCACCTGCAAGATGGGGCTAGGATGCGTGGTATACTTACATGGGAAGACGCTACCGCAAAAAAGGCTCAAAATCATGTCAATAAGGCCAATTATGATTACGGAATGCTTAAGCTCGATGCAGCCAAGAAATAATTGAACGAACGCCATTTTATCTTAGGTAAAATTCCGCTTTTATGATTTAATTTGTTTTGACAAAATTTCTAAAGCGTGACTTAGTGACCGTTTCTCTAAAACTTCCTGAATTTCTTTTGCATTATATGACAGGTAAAACCAGACTAGAAATATGCATATGAAGCCTAAAAACTACTTGATCGGATATTTTTGTCACTCTCGAGAGTATATCTTTCGATAACAAGTAAACTGTTCTTAATCGATCCAAATTATATAGAAGTCTGACAATGGATAACACGGTGGAAGATAATGTAATGTATAGAAGAGAAAGGAGGAGGTTTGCCTTAATCTCATACATCCTGACAGTAGTTTTTTTGCTTGTTGCTTTTGGAGAATGGTGCATTTTTTATTTTATGTGAGAGCCCTTACGGACAATTCTCTAAAATTTCGTCTAAGTTCTGCTTATTTCTCAGAAAAGTGATTAATAACTTTTTCACCCGCGAACCCTGGGTAGGGTCTATCTTTTTTGTAATTGGGCTGGCACTCCTCGTCCTGTTCATCTTCTTTGAAGGCCTGCGGTTCAATCCCAAGATCAATTGGCTCTTTGCAGTGCTGATTGTAAGAGAGCCAGTCGATACGTAAGCCGACGATATAAGGTGACCTTTATTTCCAGTTCGAAGGCGTTGTTCTTGGCATGGCCCCGCTGGTGGTGCGTCAGAGGCAGTTACCGTTCCTGATCAGCTTTGCGGTTTGGGTTCTTATCCTGTTGGTATTTGTTGCATGCGGCACTTGCATACCGGTGAGCAGGAGCTTGGAGTTGAGCTAAATCAAATCATGGCGTCCTTATAGCGGCTCGCTCAAGAAATGGATTCGCTCAGCTCGGTCTCGTTCACACGTATATTTATTTGTTAATCGTATTTAATTAACAATTTCCTCTCATCTCCCAAGTTTGACCTCACCCTGAACGTCGTGGTGATATTTGTTCTAGCTGTGATTGCCCTTATCGGCGCTATATTCTTTCTGATGCTTTACATTGTAATTAATGTTCCGTTTTCCTTCATTTGCGTTTGTTTTTTCATTGTCCTGAGCATTTGTATGGTGAGTATTAACCTTTAATAAAAAGTATTTTCGGGTGCTAATATAAGCCAAAGAGGGTTTGCCTTCGGGAATACCTGTAGCACTATATACTATATGGATATTTCCACCAAAAGGTCCATCGCGGCCAAAACCCTAAAAAACTTTTCCAAATTTGAAAGGCTTTAGCAGATTCCAAAACAAATTTCGAACCACTCCAAATCATATTCGCGTAAAAATCATAAAAAATTGTACTTAAATAGTAAAAAACAACGTGCAAAGTATAAATTTAAAAGAGTGCACATCATTTTTAAAAACAACTTATTGTCATTTACAAGAGGCATTCGTGCACAATATTTTAAAACTTGTTCCATTAAAGTATTGCAGAAATTGAAGTTTCAATTGGTCGATCCAAAAGCCACTTCCGTTCTTTGCCCCGTGCGAATCACTTGAATTTTGCAATTATCTCAAATATTAAAAATTGCACAAAATTAATTTTCGCGCCAAAGAAAGAACTAATAAAGTGCTTATGTTAAGACTTTTATCCATAAAAAAAATAGTTCTCTTCTTACAAAATTTTACTTTTAGTGCGTACGAATGATTTGGAAATGCCCATATGTAGTTTTCTAGTTTATTGCCAATATCGTCATATCATATTTTACCAATGTTTGAAATAACACCAACCGGTGGGAATGAAAGCAGTAATTTATAATTTGTCTAATGATTTATTTATCACTATTTCAAGTTATATTATTCAATTTCTTTCTTTTTTAATTTTCTATGCCGAAAGCACCTAAAAATGTATGTGTGGTAGCGTCTCTTGAATGTAAACAAAAACTATATGTTTTCAGTTCGTCATGTATCACGCGCAGATTATTAACGGAGGACGCTTTGCAGAGATGCGCCCGCATGACTATTTTTTAGCAGCTCTTATACTGTTCCTAGACTTTCTTCTTATGTATCTGTTCTCATTCCAAATGGCGCCCAAATGGTCAGACGAATGTAACAAACACGATTGGATGAATGAATTATGTAAGTACACATTACAAAAAAGAAATGGATTATTTCGAAAAATATACATTTGTGAACTGTACAGTCAGGGGAATCCCTATACAGCGCTGTAAAAATACCAACCCAATGAAATAGGTGAAAAAAAAACCAAATAAGTCCCCAAATTTTTTTATGGAAAACAGCAACAATGTGTTTTAATGGAAGTCGGTGAGGTTTTTCATTTTTGAGATAGTAATGAAATAAGTTCCCAAATAATAAAATGGAATATGGAAATAAGTCCTCAAATTTTTTTGACGTTATTTCATAAGGAAATATCGAAATTTCCACAAGTGTTTGAATGTTTTAAATGGAAGTCGGTGAGGTTTTTCATTTTTGAGAAAGTAATGAAATAAGTTCCCAAATAATAAAACGGAATATGGAAATAAGTCCCCAAATTTTTGGACGTTATTTCATAAGGAAATATCGAAATTTCCACAAGTGTTTGAATGTTTTGAATGTTTTTATGCGAGTAAAAAATATTTAAAACAGGAACCAAATAAAAAAATAAAATTGCACGATTTTTTAAAATAATTTTTTAATGCTAATTAATGTCTTCACATTTCACTTAACTAAAACTAAAAATTACTTAAAATCCTTATTTTTCTCAGCATCGCTTAAATTGCGATTTCAGAAATTAATATTTAGAAATGTAATACATATATACAAATGTAATGTATATTCCACAATTTTTATTTATTATTTATTTATTTATTTTTATAATTTTTTTTTTTTACATTTCTTTACATTTCACCTTACTAAAAATAAAATAATTTTTTTTTTGTGGGGGCTTATATCGTTGTTGTTTTGTGGACTTATTTTATTGGGCATTTATGTCCTGAATATAAATACTGAATATTTAATAATAACAGCTGTTTCCATACAAATTGCTTATCCGATATTTTAAGTCACTCAGCGACTGAAATCGGATCTGCTGTACCAGCTTGATATACAATTTTTTTTTCGAAATAAAACAATTATCACTAAACTTACAACTTAAACCCCTTAAATCCACAAATAAATATAAATCGGAAACGTTTACATAAAATATACATATACAATTTTAAAATAAATAAAATTTCAAAATAAAATTTTTAATTTTAATTATTTATTTATTTTTAAATAAAATTTTAATTTTATAATATGAAATAATAAAACTAAAAACTGTTTTTATTTTGCAGTCGGCAATAAAACCACTAATGCCACTAGCACCACTGCCGCCTTGAATTAAGACATTGTCCAACACTAGCGCGTCTTTGGCGCCAACACAGACAGCTGAGGGCTGTGTTTTCGTTTCGTGTTCTTGGACCGGTGAACAAACCTTATTTAGCACTTAGCTGACCTAGACAAATAGCAAATAGCCGCCCTCAGCGATTCAGTGATCCAGCACTGCACTGAAATTCAGTAGAAGGCCAGCGATCGACATGGATCCCACTATTTCGGTGTCTAAGGTAAGGCGCCCTGCGCGGGTTCCGGGCATAGCATCTCGACTAACTTACCTCTCGCTGACTTCTAGGGCGTGTTTGTCTTCAAAAATGGCGCTACGCGAGCCGGGAAAAAAGCCAAGACCAACAAGCGTAAACGGCCCGATTCGAGCCCCTTGAACAGCCTGCTGGGCGAGGAGGTTGTCCAGCAACCATTTTACGAGGAATACAGCCAGGCCTGGAGCCGGTTGAGCGGCCACATTGACGACCTGCAGCAGCGCACCTATGCCCGCACTCTGGAACAGTTGGTGGCGTTCGTTGTGAGCCAGGGCGAGCGGACAGGGACAGCAAAGGACGAAGTGCTGCCCACAGCCGCCCTTCTAACGGGCATCAATCAGCCAGATCACCTCAGCCAGTTTGAGGCTTTTACCCAGCGCCTGCATGCGCAGCGTGCTGCCCGGGTTTGCGTGCTTCAGTCCCGAGATTGCGCCACCGTGAAGGCGGCCGTGGAGACCATGGTCTTTGGGCTCGTCGAAGACGACTCTGCCGTGGACCTAGGTGTGGAGGAAGGAGAGGAGGAGGACGTGGCGGAGAGGGACCGCAAGCGGTTGCGCCGTTCACAGTGCACGCTTAAGCAGCTTAGGTCGTGGTATGCCAACAATATGCTTGTGGATCGTAGTTCGTGCCAATTGGTCGTCATTCTGCCCGACTTTGAGTGCTTCAGCGCCAGCGTATTGCAGGATTTCATTCTCATTCTGAGTGCTCATTGTGGGGCGCTGCCATTCGTCCTGGTCCTGGGCGTTGCGACGGCCATGTCAGCTGTGCACGGCACCCTGCCCTATCACGTCAGCAGCAAGATCCGGCTACAGGTCTTCCAGACACAGGCCGCTCCCGCAGGTCTAAACGAAGTAAGTGGATTTCCAAAATCTATAGGATTTTGGAACCTATAAAAGCTGATATCCATATTATTGTATTCATTTTTAGATACTGGACAGAGTTGTGCTTTCCCCCAAGTACGCGTTTCACCTCTCGGGAAAAGCATTCAAATTCCTGACCCACATCTTCTTGTACTACGATTTCTCCATCCACGGCTTCATCCAGGGATTCAAGTTTTGCCTGATGGAACACTTCTTTGCCGGCAACGCCTTTTCGCTGTGCACGGACTACAGCAGGGCTCTGGGACGCATTAAGCATTTGAGCCACGACGACATGGAGTCCATCCGACGGCTGCCCTCTTTCCGTCCGTACGTCGAGCAAATTAATGACTGCAAGCGCATCATAGCCGTGCTCACCGACGACGACTACCTGAAGAAGAAGCTGCCGCAGCTACTGCGCGATTGCATGCTTCATTTTCTGCTTTTCCGCAGCTCCTTGGAGTTCCTCACGGAGCTCGTGGGAGATCTGCCCCGCAATCCGTTGGGCAAGCTGCGTCGAGAGCTGTACGTCAATTGCATGAACAAACCGATCGAAACGACACCCGAGTACAAAGAGTGCTGGCAGATGCTGGGATTTCTGTCCAGGGACGAATTTGTGGGCAAGGTAACTCGATGCCTGGACAAAACCGAGCAGTTCCTGGCTGAGGAGATCATGCCCCTGGAACTTGGCGGGGCCTGCGTCGATGTGCTGCGACCTCAACTCCTAGCGATCCGCCAGGCGCTCGACGATGTGGTCAAGGCCACCATGTCGCCTGGAACGGCTGCAACGATGCGAACTACCGCCCCCAATCTGACCCAGGTGACATCGCGTCACGAGCTCCAAGCGCAGCTTCTGCAACGCAGCAAAGAGGACAAGGATCGGCCGCAGTCTGCCACAACGCAGTTCGCGCAAGCCCTGCAGAAGACGCTGCAGCTGATAGAAACTGAGTTGGTCCTGGATCATTTGCGGGCGCTGCAGGACGCCCCGCCCATCCATGAACTGTTCGTGTTCAGCGACATTGCCACCGTGCGCCGGAACATAATAGGCGCTCCCCGGGCAGCGCTGCACACGGCCCTCAACAATCCGCACTTCTACATGCAGTGCAAGTGCTGCGAGCTGCAGGACCAGTCGCAGCTGGTCAGCACCCTGCCCGATCTCTCGGTGGTGTACAAGCTGCACCTGGAGTGCGGACGAATGATAAACCTCTTCGATTGGCTTCAGGCCTTTCGGTCTGTAGTGAACGGCACCGAACAGGACGACGACGCCGAGAATGCGGCCCAGGAGCAAATCGATCCACAAATCCAGTAAGTAATCTTTTCTCTTTCTTCCCAAATATAGCACCTAAAAATCGCTCTTAACCTTTCTTTTCAGAGCCCGTTTTACGCGAGCCGTTGCCGAATTACAGTTTCTGGGTTACATCAAAATGTCCAAACGCAAGACAGACCATGCCACTCGATTGACTTGGTAACGAAGGCCGTTAATCGTGTATCTTTTCTATTTATTTTTAGCTGAAAAAATTGCAAGTGTCGCAGTAATAAATATATAAAAAAAATCTTCGATTGATATTCGTTCTTAAAAAAAAAAAAAAACAACCAAAAGAAGCGCATGTATGTAATTTTTAAGTTAGCTAGCACGCCAGAATATCAACAAAATGCCTGATCTGGATTGAATCCACTAAATGCCTTCGGCTGGCCTCACATTAGTTTCAGCGTCTCAATGGCGGCTGCGATTCGTTCAATCTCTGCCCTCGACTCGGAGAGCTTTGTTTCGTTGGTGGCCTGCACCTCCACGGGCACCTTGGTGGCGTAGTCGGCCGCTTGAATGGCTTGGGTCAACTTGCTAACGGTCTGCACCAGCTGGTCGCTCTTCTTCTGCAGCTTAACTATCTCCTTGTCCGCCTCGATGAGACCCTTCAGCAGAAGATGCACCTCACACTGACCGGTCACGGTCAGAATCGCACAGCCCGCCGGCGGGGCGCTGTCGAAGACTATCTTGGAGCAGTAGGAGATCGTGGCCAGATCGTCAACGTAACGCTTGAGTATTTCGTTGGGCGCCTTATCCGTGCACACAATGTACGCCTCGGTCTTGGTCTTGTTAGGTAGATTGTAGTCGGAGCGAGCCGATCGGATAACGCGAGCCGCTTTCTGGACAAAGTCCACGTCGGACTCTATCTTGGCACTACGCCAAGAGACATTGCCTGATTGAAGCAGAATAGGAGATAAGTTATCCTTGTGGTTTATCCCTGGGATGAAGACAATACTCACTGGGATAGCTAGCCACACAAATGCTGGGCGCTGGGTTGGCCCGTGGAAGGCGCTGGTAGAGCTCCTCGGTGATGAAGGGCATAAATGGCGAGAGCAGCCGGAGACCGTAGTCCAGACACACGTAAAGAGTTCGTCTGGCCGCAGCTTGCTGCGCCTCGCTGCCACTCTGGAAGATGGGCTTCAGGCACTCCAAGTACACGTCGCAGAGATCGTAAAGCCAGAAGGCGTAGCAGGCGCTGGTGGCCGCGGCAAAGTCGTAGGACTCAAAGCCCTGGTTACAGGCTTCAATGGCAGCTGCCAGCCGGGAAAGGATCCAGGAATCCATCTGGTTAACAGCGTCCGACGCACTCAGCTCTGTGTCGAACTTCTCCGAGCCACTGAAGTACAGCAGGGCGAACTTGGTAGCGTTCCAGAGCTTGTTGCAGAAGAAGCGATAGCCCTGCACGCGGTTAATGTCCAGGTTGATATCGCGAGCCTGAGTAATGTAGGCGCACAGAGCGAAGCGGAGGGCATCGGAGCCGCACTCGGGAATGCCTTGGGGGTAGTCCTGCTTTTGCCCAGCCTTGGCCTTCTCAATTTCGCGGGGGTCCAGATTGGAGCCCACAAGCTGGGCATGGAGCTCCTCCAACGTGATGCCAAGAATCACATCCATCGGGTCGATGACGTTTCCTAGAGACTTGGACATCTTGCGACCATGGGCGTCCCTCACCATCGGATGGAGATACACCTCCTTAAAGGGCAGCTTTCCCAGCAGCTTCTGTCCGAAGAATACCATGCGAGCCACCCAGAAGAATAGAATGTCGTGCCCTGTCTCCAGCAACGACGTGGGGTAAAAGGTCTCCAGGTCCTTGGTGTTGTCTGGCCAGCCAAACACGGAGAAGGGAAAGATGCCCGAGCTGAACCATGTGTCGAGCACATCTTCGTCCTGTTTCAGGACGATCTTACTGGCGTCAACACCGAATCGTTCGGCAGCCTTCTTAAGCGCCTCCGCCTCGCTGCGAGCCACCACCCAATACTGCTCGTCGTCATTCTATGATGAAAACAGAAAAGATCTTAGTAAATGTATACTTATTTCAATGAATACCATTGGGTTGAATAGTTACTTGGTAGTTACCAAGACTCGCAAATCTCAGATGACCGTTTTTGGCTGTCAAACAATGTATAGACGTGAAATGTATCTCAAAAAATGTTGGAAGAAACATAGAACCGAATCAAAGATCGATCCAATCAAAAGAACCGATAGTAATAATACTCTGATACCCCATGGGTAACCGGTATTAAACGGTCAACTGTTATTTACGAGCTCTCTTATATTTTACCAGGCTTCCAAGAGCTGCCTGCCGAATCATAAATGTGCAAGTTAGCATTAGGTTCAGATAGGCCTCCATTACAACGTTGACTTACCGATTCCGTTTGGATTGAAGGGTCGCTGAAGCTAACGTGGTAAGCCGGAATACGATGACCCCACCACAGCTGCCTCGATACGCACCAGTCGCGGATGCCGTCCATCCAGTGGTACCAGGTCTTCGTGTGGTGCTCAGGCACAATCTTGAGGGCGCCGGAGCGGACGGCCTCGGTGGCGGAAGCTGCCATGTCTGAGCAGCTGACGTACCACTGCGGCTTGATCAGTGGCTCGACCACGTCCTTGGACCGGCTGCAGATGGGCACAACCATGGGATTGTTGAGGGTCTCGCGGTAAAGGTTGAGGGCCTTGAGCTTTTCCAGGATCTGCTTGCGGCACTCGAAGCGCTTCATGCCCGTGAACTCGCCATAGTCACCGATAATGTAGCCGTCGTCGTTAAAGATGGTGATGAAGGGCAGGTTGCAACGCTTTCCCACCTCGTAGTCGTTGGGGTCGTGAGCCGGAGTAATCTTTACGGCACCCGTGCCGAACGCCATGTCTACAAACTCGTCGCAAACGATCGGCAGGCGGCGCGTGGAGAACGGATGGACTACGAACTTGCCGTGCAGGTGCTTGTAGCGTTCGTCCTGTGGATGAACGGCCACTGCCGTGTCGCCCAGCATCGTCTCAATACGGGTGGTGGCCACAACGATTTCCTCTTCACTGCCCTCCACCTTGTAGGCAAACTTAATCAGCACTCCGAATTCGACCTTGTCCTCGTAACCCGGAATGGAGAGAAACGTGCGTCCGGGAATCTCGACTTTGTCGACCTCTATGTCGGAAATGGCCGAGCGGAGCGTGCACGACCAGTTCACCAGACGAGAGCTACGATAGATGCTTCCTTCCTCGTGCAGGCGGACGAAGGCCTCGGTGACGGCGCGGCACAGTTTGGGGTCCATAGTGAAGGCCACTCGCGACCAGTCATAGGAGGAGCCGAGGCACTTGAGCTGCTCGTAGATTCGGCCGCCCTTCTCGCGCCGCCAGTCCCAGATTCGCTCGATGAACTTTTCGCGGCCCAGGTCGTGCCGAGACAGCTGCTCGTCGCGCCAGAGGAGTTTCTCCACCACCACCTGAGTGGCGATGCCAGCGTGATCGCACCCAGGCACCCACAGAGTGGTGCGCCCCTTCATGCGGTGATAGCGCGTGATGGCGTCCTCGATGGCGTTGGTAAGAGCGTGGCCCAAGTGAAGGGATCCCGTCACGTTGGGCGGGGGAATGATCATCACAAACTTTCCGTTTGGATTCGGCGAGTCAATCGATGGTCGCTGCACGGCCCAGACAGGATTATATAGATTGCATTGCAGAAGACAAATGAGTACTTACACCATATTCGGGCGTAAAGAAGCCCTGCTTCTCCCACCAGCTGTACCACTGGGCCTCCACGTACCGCGGGCTGTAAGCATCAGGCAGAGGACCACTTAGATCCTTTTTCTCCCCTGGCGCAGTTTTAGCCGTGTACACGGCAGCCTCTTTCACCTCCTTCGTTCGCTTCTGCAAAGGTAATTGAAGCATGACTTTGGCTTTCACCGACAACAATGGACGCCAATTACTCCCTTTCACTGTGCCACATAACCTCGATTGGAGAGCAGTGGTCCAGAGATAGGGGAAATTAATTCCTGATACTCACCTCGGGCTTCTCCTTCTTTTCGCCCGCAGCAGGAGCTGCAGCAGCCTTTTTGTCCAATTTGGCCTGAAGCTTCGCCAGCTTCTCCGCCTTCAGGCGCTCCTTTTCCAGTTGCTTGGCAGTCTTTGGAGGACCTTCGGTTTCGGCTGTGCCGCTGACATCGGTCTTTTGTTCCGGCTGAGACATCTTCACAGGTCTGGCTGATGCAACAGAGTAGTCTTAACTTGCGAAATATCAAGTGTTTATCATTACTCACATTTGAACTGGAGTCACAGAAAAAACAGATGAAAACGTGTGCACTTCGCGGATAGGGTTGCCAGCACACGCAATATTTTTGGGTAGGAAATTTGGTCAGTTTCGCAGCTCTTGAAATTAATTGGTCATCATTCGAAAAATATTAATTATTTAAAGTATAGTAAATAGTTTATTTTATACACAAGATAAAAAATAAAATTGAATATTTGAATTTTTTAAAATCTGTCTTCGCTAACCAGCACTGGCTAACCGACTACCTTAAGTCAAAATATGTATAAAAGTTTTAATAATTAAATTATAGTTTTATTGCGAATACAAGAAAGCTTATATATACATCAAAAAATCTTTAACTAATATAAAAATATTTAATTAAAGTCAAATTAAACTGGGTTTATGTATATTTTTCATTCCGGTTTTTTCTTTCATTAATTTAAATTAATTTAATTTGTTTGTATAAAGTTAATTTTGTAGAGCTATAATTCTAATATATAAATATATATATTAATATAACTCTTTTAAATGAATAAATAAATAATTATTATAAAAAAAGATATTGTTACGTTAAAAGTTTACGTCTTCTGCAGCCTTACGTTGATTTGTTACGTTCGCGGTTAAGCAAGTGCCATGGAAAAGAGATTGTCTTGTCTTTTATTACCTAGCTTACGGTCACACTTTCTGCAGTCCCATTTAGTTTTCAGTGATGAGCCCTGAAATGAGCTAGATTCTGAAAAACTTAGCGAAAAATTAAAAAAAAAATATTTTAGAAATTCATCCAAATGCCAGAAAACATAAAAAACCATTATGCTTAAAACGATTTAATTAATTATTTAATGCAGTCTCTTTTAGTTTTCAGTGATGATTCCTCAAATGAGTTAGGTTCTGAAAAAAAACAGCTGAAAATGTGGTACAATTTTTTTTTAATACATCCAAATGCATAAAAAACTGAAATACCATTATGTTTAAATTTAAATGTTAATTATTTGTTATTTTGATGTTTTTTTTTTAAATTGTTACCCTTCACAAGAAAAACGTTTGAATTACCAATTAAAAAAGGGACTCAAATAGCTCATAGCGATATGATTTTTAAGCAGCTTAAATTTCTCCCTATGACAATTTAACGAGATGATTTTATCAATTTCGGATTTAAATAATCCATACTATTGTTTATATATTAAAATATCTGAATAAAATTATATATATTTATTCTTTTATCCCGCAACATATGAACACAAAACGTGTTCATTGTTCTTATCATAACACCATTAGCCATCAGAAAAAAATATATTTGCTATTTTTATTATAAAACAAATTTTTGGTGTCACATATGCAACTATTGAAAGAATATAAAAATAACCTATTTTTAAGGCTTGATCATACAAGATATAAGTTAACAAAAGTTTGTTTGGTAAGCCAGCTATTAAAATAAAAATAAAATACAACATATTATTTATGTGAGACATTGCAAAGAAAAGAAAAATACGTAAATAGATTATAAAAATATCTTAAACAACATCAATTTTGCTTGACAAATAGCTATATTTCCCGCTATGCGCTAATTTACAATTTGTCCCGCTTTTAATATCCGCCAGATATAGCGTGGCTAAATTGGCAACGCTGCATAGGAACGTAAACGTTTTTGCAGCTCTAATGAAATATTTGCGAAAAGTTTAATAATTTAACTAATGTTTCTGCTGTTGCGAAATGGCTAGTGGAAACGGGCAGCCATCAGCTGACAGAGAACAAGTGCTTATACTACAGTGATTTGAAGAGCGGCGAGCGACCTGTGCCCATGTAAATGTTTCACTTTCGTGTGTGTCCCGAATTCAGGAGACCAAAAACGTCCAATAAGCAGCCATCTTATAAGAATGGCGAGTGAATTGTTGTGAATATATATCCTTGTTGTTCCGAAACTAATGTCATCGATAAAGAAAACACTGTTAAAAAGCGGGCAGCTACCACAGAGAACAGCCACCAGAACATTTACGGCCCAC
>VNJS01009008.1:0-25923 GCA_008042575.1 Drosophila watanabei
CACAGTGAGAGTGTGAGAGCGTGCGATTGTGATTGTGAAAAACTGCCGTTGTTTTGCCAACACACACACAGAGGCAATCTCCATAGAGGCTTTACACATACATATTGCTCACACCGCAGATCCATTGATAGTCGCGAGCTGATAGCGAAGCGGTTCCGAAGCTACACGCAGCTCACACCTAGCTCATCCGCAAGCCATTCGGAACCGATTCAACCCAACTTAGCCAGCCCACCGCCCAGCTGTGTCAACAGGGGTCTGTCTCATTGAAAAGCAATCTGTCTACAGTGAAACTTCCCTAATTTGTACTTTTTTAATTTAATTTTGATCATTTTGAAGAGATTATTTATGGAAACGGTTCTGATTTTATAACCACCTGGTAAATTTGATTTAATTTGAGCTGTATCTAGTGTTAAAGCCAAACCATTAATCCTTTTTATTACTTATCTTAATATCTGATATTTCTTAAAGTTTGCGAATTAAAGAAAAAATGTGTAAGTTTTGTTTTTTAACAATCACTATAAAACAAAATAAATAAACGTCTAAGATTAACCTAACCTGTATAAATAATGAAAATTTTTAAAGAATTATCAAAAAACTGTACTGCAAGTCGAATTTCTTGAGTCAACCTGGGCTTTTCCAATGGAAGAAGTTTGTCTGTAAAAAGCAGTTCAACACAAATATAGCAAAACATACATAGAAACTCACACAACACACGAACGAGTACGGGAGTGTGTGTGTGTGTGTGTGTGTGTGTGCACTTATTATATTTCCGCTCGACTGCCGCTAATTTCTTTCATTGAGCAAGTTTATAGTACTTATAGTACTTGCCTTTTGTGGGCCGCATAGCGCCTTCACCCTTTGCGCGCTTATCAAGGCTGCCATTGCCATTCCCATTCCCATTCCCATTCCGATTCCGATTCCGTTTATTGTTAACGCTTCCAGTCTAGCCAAGCGCCAGCCATTGTTGCTGTTGTGGTCCGTCCCCAGTCCCCAGGTGGCGGAGCATCAATAATAGATTGTGTGCGGCCGATGGATGCACACACTCGCAAACCAATATATCGACGCACTCGCACAGGAAGTCACGTCCGCTGACCGTTTTCGGAACTCAAAAGAGCCCGCTAAAAAATATATAGTATGTTGTAATGGATACTGAGTGTGTCTGTGTCTGTGTCTGCTTTTAGCCGTCTTTACAGCCAGCAGTTAGCAGGTGTCAAGGCCAGGCGGTAATGCGGATAAATAGATACCCTTAATGGGGGATAATAATATATAGAACGTGTTAATCAAAGGGCTAAACAATGATTCTGTTCAGAGAAAGCATTAATGACTGAAATACTAATTAAAAGAAAGTATGCCCCAGTCCAAGCAATCACCTGAAGCTATTAGGTGTCAAGGCCAGTTGTTCGTATCAAAATTCAAGTTAAAAAACTGTGCGATAACGGTTAACAGTCCATCCGGTTGGGTGAAAGTGTAGCCATACTTAGAAAACGAGATTGGCCTAGACCCTGGCTGCGCTTAACTTAACTTTGTGGGAATATATTTATAAATTAAATGAGATTGCATTAGTTTATCTTTTTAAAGATAACTCACTATTGAGTTTAACCAAATGACATGTTTGCTGGTTTCAGGCTTAATAATCAAGCAGATTATCATCTTGAATGAAGAAACTCTCACTAGGAAGTCTTGATTATTACCTAATCTTGACTGTAATCTATTAACTAAGGTTTGGAGTGATTTAATAATGAAATGCTCTATAAAAACTACTCAGTTATAGATTGATGTATTAACTAAACTTTTCTCCTTTTCATTTACAGGCGAAGCAAAGAATCTGAGCAGTCGCAATGCGGCCAACACAAGCTGCAGCACACAAGGCACTCGCGATGTCTACTGCACAATTGCCCTCGACCAGGAGGAGATCTGCCGCACATCCACCATCGAACGCACACTGTCGCCGTTCTTCGGCGAAGAGCACCAGTTCAAGATCCCGCGTCGCTTCCGCTACCTGTCCATCTACGTGTACGATCGGGACATGAAGCAGGACAAGCCCATCGGCAAGATAGCCATCAAGCGGGAGAATCTTCACATGTACAACCACAAGGACCATTGGTTTTCGCTCCGTCCCGTTGACTCGGACTCCGAAGTTCAGGGCATGATCAATGTGGACGTGTCGTTCGAGGAGGCGCCACAGTCCCAGTCGCTCTCGGAGAGCATCGAGAGCATCGAGCACAGGCCACACCATCATACACACCACCACCACCAGCCGAGGGCGCATCTGAACGATTACAAGGAGAACGGCGGCGAGTTCAATAACGTTGAGTGGGCGTGGGCAGTGGCGGCGGCAAAGTCTCCGGATCAGGTGCACAAATGGAGGCCGCCCAATGCGAGAAATGTGGGAGTGACCATCAAAGTGCCCGCCTGCGTGGATCTAGCCAAGAAGCAGGGCACCTGCGATCCCTTCGTCGTATGCACAGCCCACTACAGCAACAAGCAGCAGGTGACGCGACGCACCAAGCAGCGCAAGAAGACCGTCGATCCGGAGTTCGACGAGGCCATGTACTTTGATCTCCACATCGATGCGGAAGCGGGCAACACGAACACCACCAGCAGCAACAAGAGCGCCGCCTCCCTGGAATCGTCGGCCAACAAGGGCTATGCCATCTATCCACTGGGCGGAGCGGATCTGGTGGAGATTGTGGTGAGCATTTGGCACGACGCGCATGGCGCCATGGCCGATAAGGTGTTCCTCGGCGAGGTGCGACTGCCCATGCTAAACAAGCAGGAGCAGCAGGCAGTTCCGCCATCGGCTTGGTACTACCTGCAGCCCCGATCCATGGCGCACAGCTGTCGCTCGCTGAACGCCACGCCCCGCTCTTGCGCCACGCCACCGGGAACGAGATTGAGCGTAGACTCCACCATCGGATCGCTGCGCCTAAACCTGAACTACACCGCCGATCATGTCTTCCCGTTGGCCACCTACGATGACCTGCTGAATCTGCTCCTGGAGTCTGTCGATCAGCGGCCCATTACTGTGTCGGCCGTGTCCATCCTGGGAGAGCTTGTTTCGGGCAAAACGGAAGTGGCCCAGCCACTGGTGCGCCTCTTCACACACACGGAGCGCATTGCGCCGATCATTAAGGCGCTGGCGGACCACGAGATCTCTCATTTGACCGATCCCACCACTATCTTCCGCGGCAACACACTGGTCTCCAAGATGATGGACGAGGCGATGCGGCTTTCCGGTCTCCACTACCTTCACCAGACACTGCGTCCCGTCCTCGCCCAGATTGTCTCCGAGAAGAAGCCCTGCGAGATCGATCCCAGCAAGTGCAAGGATCGCTCGGCGGTGGACACGAATCTGCAGAATCTTAAGGACTATGTGGAGCGGGTGTTCGAGGCAATTACCAAGAGCGCCGACCGCTGTCCGAAGGTGCTCTGCCAGATCTTCCACGACTTGCGCGAGTGTGCGGGAAAGCATTTCCCCAGCAATCGCGAGGTTCGCTACTCCGTCGTCTCCGGCTTCATCTTCCTGCGCTTCTTTGCGCCGGCCATTCTGGGGCCGAAGCTCTTCGATCTGACCACCGAACGACTGGTAAGTGTGGCATCCTCAGTTCAGTATCTTTGTGAGATTATTTGTAACCAAAGTAACTTGCTCTTACTGATAATTTTGGTACTTTTGTACTCTACAGGATGCGCAGACAAGTCGCACGCTGACCCTGATCTCCAAGACGATCCAATCGCTGGGCAACTTGGTCAGCTCGCGCTCATCGCAGCAGCCATGCAAGGAGGAGTTCACCGCCGAGCTGTATAAGAAATTCTGCACGGAGCAGCATGTGGGGGCCGTCAAGCACTTCCTGGAGGTGATCTCGACGCCCAGCCCGGCGGCCAGCAGCAGCGTTCATCCGGCGGCGGCGGCAACGCCATTGGAACCAGTATTACTTAAGGAGGGGTAAGTTGAGCCCTTGGGATCGAGGGGCAAGTCTCTCTCTTTCTCTGTCTCTCTGCTGTCTCTCTGCCCTCTTTTATAGAGAATATCGATTGGTGGACTGTGCAATGCTCCCTCCTCTATATATTTACCCTATTCTATATATTTGGCATATATCTCCCCAACCCAAGACATTTCGTTGATTACGCTTCGTTTTTATTCTAATACCGAAACTTTCTTTATCTTTCTCTTCTTTTCCGCGCGCTGCTTTTACCAAAAAAATCAAATCAAATAATAAATCAAAAAACCAAAAACACCATCACGCCCACACCAATCACCAATCACAAATCACCATCACATCACATCCCATCACACACAAAATCACACCCATTCATCACATTTACTACTCATCACACACTAAATCCGTACTAACGTCTAGCGAGGGGTAAGAATTATGTTTGTATTTTGTTGTCTGTTCTTGTTACGGCGGCGCCTCAAAGGGCCAAGGCCTGTGACAAGAGCAGGGATCGAAAAACATGTGTACATCCAAGTTTTGAGTTGATCTCGAAGAGCTGTGTTGCTAAGACCCCGCTTTTGTTTGCTCTAATCCTCCTCTCGGCAGCATGATGACCAAGTATCCAACGTCCCGGAAGCGCTTCGGCCGTCAGTTCAAGCAGCGCTACTTCCGCCTAACCACCCACTCGCTCAGCTACGCCAAATCGAAGGGCAAACAACCTATCTGTGATATACCGCTCCAGGAGATCGCCAGCGTGGAGCAGCTGAAGGAGAAGAGCTTCAAGATGCAGAACTGCTTTAAGGTGAGCATTCGGCTTGATTTTATTGGGATTTGCATGCGCCTGCTGCTGCAATGCACACGAGCAGGCAGCAGCAGAGTGCCGGAAACGCGCGATCCACGCCACATCTATAAATAGGCAGCCCAAGCCCGCCCACACACCTCCGCGGCGCTGGGGATGATTGTCTGGCGGTTTTTACATGACAATGTATAGCTAGCAAAGCGATTATTCTTATTAATTCTTTTCTTTACAAATTAAAGGTTTACTTGAGTCTTTTAATTATAAAATTTAACGTTAAATACAACAGTTTTAAATATTTTATATCATATTGAGGAAGATTGTATTGTAGCTTAGTCTCAAAGATCGGGGCATCCATCCCTGAGTCATGGCTGAGATGACGACGTCATGTGGTTGCTGAGTAGGCGGATGAATGGATGACAGTCAGTGGCTGCTAATCGATGGAGGAGCAGCTGGGGAGTCAGCGTCATCCTCTCGACGATAGTGAAAACTGAATCGTCAGTGGAAAGAGTGAAACTTTCACTAATCACTCACACACAGTTTTTGTGTGGCGGCAAATGACAAGTTGCGGCAATTAAAAATAATTAGCATTATTATGCAGATGAGAACTGCTTGCTGAGCTCCGTTTTGCGTACGCTTCGCTATTGTTATTGCAGACAAGCCACAAAACAAAAAAAAAAAAAAAAGGGAAATTTCAAAACCTAGAAAAGCTGAATCTGCAGTCGAGAATCGTCATCGTGGGTGCGATATCTCGGCACATCTTGGCGTAACTCTTATTTTTTTTTCTCTCTTTATCTCGGGGCTTTAAGATGTGGGAATTGTCTCAGCCAGCAGCGCGATTTCACTCGAAGACGTGCGATTGTTTTGCAATTGTTGCTGCCACCACCACCGCACACAGAATTTATGTTAATTGCTGCAAGAGATGAGGCACTGAGACTTACTTTCCTCCATTCCATTCTCTGCTCCCACAGATTGTGCACAACGACCGATCGCTGATCGTACAGACGACAAACTGCGTGGAAGAGCGGGAGTGGTTCGACTTGCTGCACAAGATCTGCCTGATGAATTCCATTCGGATGCAGTACTTCCATCCCTCGGCCTTTGTCAGTGGCTTCTACAGCTGCTGCGGGCGTTCCGATGAGAATTCGCCCGGTTGCAAGAATGTCTCGGACAAGGAGATGGACTACTTCCAGATGGACTTGGTAACGGCGTTGGATCCACCGCTCGACCTGCAGCGCATCCACACGCTGATCATGTCCTACATGAGTGTGCTTGAGTCCCTGCTGGATCCCCTCGCCTACCACCAACACCTGTCGGCGGCGCAGCACCAGCAGCACAATCCCCTGGTGCCGCTGGCCACCGAACTGCAAAAGCACTCGCCGCAGGCCTTCGCCGAGTTCAAGCGCACCATCGAGAAGCTGCGGGAGAAGGCGTACGCCATTGACCGGGACCATCGGGACTACAAGCAGGGCATCACGCGCCAGCTCAAGTATGGCAGCAGGGAGGCACCCATCGGCGACGACAACTACTGGCACATGATGCGTGCCGCCGGCCAGCTGAATCAGCAGCACCACCAGCAGCAGCAGCACCAACAACAGCAGCAACAGCAGCTTCAATTGCAGCAGCAGCAGTTCCAGCAGCAGCAGCCTGCACTCCCCCAGATGCAGAATGTCCGCGCATCGCCCTATCAGCCGGCCACGAGCAACATGAACGCCTACTACCTGCACAATCTGCAGCACCAGCAGCAGCGTTTCCAGCATCAACACCAGCAGCACCAACAGCAGCAGCAGCATCAGCATCAGCCGCTGCTCCAGCAGCAGCAACCGTCACAGTACCAGCCACTTCGGAGCCATCAGCTGCAGCGCCACAATAACAGCATTAATAACAATAACAACTGCGGCAACGCCTCGTCCTCCAGTCCATCATCGACGGCGTCGAGTGTGGTGGCGGCACCGCCGAGCACCACCTCGTCATCGCAGCCGGCGCAGCCGATTTATTAGCGTTCAAGGCTCTGCGTATTCGCCTTGCCGCGGGCGATCGTCACGATCAGGTGACGGAATACGCACCACAAATGGCAGCTTGGAGAGAGCGAGCAAGGGAACGGCCCCGCACCAGAAGATGCTGCTGTACAAAACAGTTTTACGTGCTAATTTCTAGGATCCTTTTTTTTTTGTCTCTTTGTATAATTTTTACGAGTTTAACGTTGTAAAGAAGGACTAGACTTAAGTTTTTTAATTAACCGATTTTTATACACGACTATTTTTACCGGGGACCGCAGACACAGCAGCGCAACAGCGACAAAAAAACAAACAAGAAACCGAAATCTAAATATTTATAAGCCTATTTATTTTTTTGTATGTGCTAACACACATTATTTATACACACAACACAACACACACGAAATGGGGCAGAGAACCTCTGCAAACTGATAACTACATAAGGCCTAAACTACTACTGAGAACTCCAGAATTTGCTACGATTTTTAAAGCCTAGCGAAATGGAAGAAGCGTATATGTAAATCTAAATATATATATCTCTCTATACATGTACATGTGTAACTAGCAACTACGTTATATACCAGTTATCTTAGGCGTAGCAGAAATTTCTAAAGAACTAACTAAGCTAAGGACTAACAAGAGCAAATAATTCTAGCAAGGAGAAAGCTAAGTTTAGGAGATACGTACATCTACACGTGTATATTTTCCACTTTATATAACTGTCATACAGCTAATGTTAAACAACACAAACAATATGTATTCGGCAAATTGTAGAATACAAACAAAATGCATTGTTAAGGATAAAATTATACTTCCATTACTTCCACCACGCCCACACCCACCCACATACACATTTATATATTTATTAAATGCATTTAATTTCATGTTAAATTTAAATTTAAAGAAATACGAAAAACAAAAACAAAACAAGTACATTGTTAAAGCGACAACGTTTTGGTTAGCTTCGACACTTACTTCCACCGATTTGTTTCCAAAGCTCTTCCAATATTAATTACACATTTATAGAACTTATGTTAAATAATCTTATTTTTGCCATACTTAGTTCATTGTTCATCGTTCATCGCATTGAAAAGAAGTGTCTTCCTCCGCCGCGTTTATTCTTATTGCCTTTTGTTTATGCATTCCAATCATATTTGTGCATTTCTTAACTCTAATATCTGCATAATGTACATAGAGATACGAAGAGGGAGGAGCGTATTTGATGTTGCTATGAATTTAATTTGTTTGCAGTTTACCAATTCGGTTCATTTACAATTTCAGTTGCATTTTAAGCGCCTAATTTTAGTTTAATCTTATTTACCTAGCCTCGTAAGTTGTTGGTACAAAGAATCGAAAATATATACACATCTAGATATATTTTCTAGCGACAAACGACAAAATAAAGCGTATCGCCAATGGATTTACCTTTTGTTTTCTTTTTAGTTTATTATCACCCCCCCTCCCCTATATAGTACCTAACTCTCGTGCTTTAGGAATATCTGGCATACTGTTGTGATATCTTACGGATATGGTAATCGAATTAGTCGTCTTTTGAGCGTGTGTTAGTTGATCGATCCGTATTTACAATACATTTATATAGTACGTTAAAGCTGTTGAGTATTTTTATTCGTATTGTGACAATTAACGAAAAGCAATTTTTTCAAAACCAAAAACCGTTCGATGCGTATGTATTTTTTCTATTATGTTTTCAAATGTTTCTGCGAAAATCCAATGGATACAAAAACGGAGTCCCGAGAGTTGTGGTTGGTTTCAAAACAGAATGGAGAAATACAATGGATCCCCTATTTTTTGTAAACAGATCTTTTGAAATCGACTTTTATGTAAAAATAAATAAATAGTTGTGTATTTTAAATTGACTTTTTTTAGTGGGGTACGGAAAATGGATATAATAATGTATTTATTATTTCACAAAGTTAAAGTGATTTAAAGAGTGGTTTGATTTAATAATAGAAGGTTTTTTTTTAATCCAACAGTTCAACAGCGGTCGTGATATCGAGTACTTACGAGGAAAGTTGTTTTTAAATTGTAACTGACCTACGCCTGGTATCACATATTTTGTCGCTAAAACATGTAAACAATAGAATTGAAGATAAAACTTTTGCTTTTTGGTTAATTTTATTAGTTTTATGGCGATCTCAGAGCAAGCTGTCCTAAAAAATCTCTATCCAAATCAAGAACAATAAATACAGAGCACCACAACCAACAAAATCAAACTGTAAGTAAATTAAGCTAATAAAACAATGCTTAATTTTTTTATTCCCCTTCAGGAAAACCAAGGAATTCGAGCACTTCCAATGTTCCGAAAAATCCGAAAAAATCAAGGTCAAGATAGAAATTGACGAGGATTTGTGGAAGAAAGAGATATTCCGCCCAATTGGAGGTACCCTGCCCAAGAAGGATTTTGTGCCAAGTGATTGATCAAAGTTGTCGACTCTAATTAAATAATGATAAAATATAGTTTTTTTAAAATTATGAAAGGTTTCCATAATTAACACAAATTTAAAATTCAGTGTTATTTACCTAATAAAATCGAACCTTTCCAAAATAGTAATAAATTTTTAAAAATTGGATTTGTCGAAGAAATTTTAAATCACAAATATCGATAAATATCGATGTTCCTCCACCTCTAATGAAAACCAAAACACTTTGTGGTATTTCTTACCAAACAAAAAGGTGCTACACTATAACCGTAAAAACGTTAACAAATGAAAGCAGAAAACTATTCTTGCTGGAAAAGCTAATTTTAAGGATATGGAGGATTCAGATGTGCCTGGTTCAGAACGCTTTCCCGCTGGGAGGGGCCGCAAGATGAACTCCATCAACAACACGGAACAGTAAGTAAATGCAATTTATATTGTATGTGTGGGAAACAAGTTATATTCAATTTCAGAGCAATCTGTCGAGTTTGCTTTGGGAACTCAAAAGTGATGGTTAATATATCTGAATACACGCCTGGGTCAAGCATCTCGATTGCGGATATGATATCTGAGTCCACAGGATATAAAGTTTCCATAGAGGATTCATATCCACAAAGCATTTGTCAGCCTTGCCTTCGGGATGTGAAAACTGCATTCAGGATAAGGCAAACTTACAAGAGGAGCTTCTCATTGTATTGCCAGACGCAAGAGAAGCTACTAGGAGCAGATGGAGAGATGCACACAGTACCTGGTCCCGTCAGTGATAGTTCATGTACCAATAACGTCGAATGCCAAGTGAAGAACGAGTTAGTTGATGAAGAGGACTTTGAAAAACATGAATGCCAGGACTCAGATTTGGATTTCGATTTCGGGTCCTATTGCGAAGTAAAAATTAAGGAAGATTGTGACTCGGTTGCTAATGCAGAGCATAGTTGCAACGATACAAACTCGGAAAGTAATATGAATAGCGTGCGAAGCAACATGAACTTTAAGTTCCAAGTGGGTGTTCGCCAGGACTCCAGGCTCATTCACACTCTGGACGACAGCCAGCTTTATTGTAAAAATAGAAGTCTGAAGAACGGAGACACGACATACGTGTGCCGCGTCAAAGATTGTAGAGCGCGAGTGTATCTGACGAATGATGAAACGAAAGTCTTCGCCAGGGAAGACCAAGTATCCCATAGCCATGGTGGTCAAGATCTGGAAATAAAGAAAATTATTGCGCTGAACGAAGTGAAGGACAAGTGCAAGAACGATAGCTCGGATCTTAAGAAAATTTTCAACGATGTAATGGCTGAGTTGAGTATAGAATTCTTAGTAAAACAAAGAGTTGCTTTTAATTATTTAATAAATTTTATATTCTTTATATGTTTCTTATTAAAAATAGACACACCCAAGAAGGAGCTGAACTCAAGATTTCCTATGATAGCTTCAAGTGAACTTTGCAACGCAAAAGACAACCGTTGCGACGTCTATCTCGGCTGACAAATGCTACTTTGCCCAAGACAAATAAATTAGCCGCTAAGCAAGACTCATTTTGAGTTCAATAAATATAGATATATTGTAAGTTATTAAGTAACGAGGTATATTTTAAGTTTTTCTTATTAATTTCCATGAAATGTTCATATGCTTATGTATAACTGCGAAACAACAATATTATGTTTTATAAATAATTTCATTAAAAAAATTGATATTGATATTTTTCATGAGCAGTCTGTTCTATAAGAAATTTGGGGTCCTTCTGTTTTGTTTTTTTAAACAAAAAATAAGTTTTTTGTACTTGGGAGAGTTTAATATTTATCTCTACATTTAGTAAATGCCATTTACAGATTGTTCCAATAGCACATATATTATGATTTAACTAAAAAATAATACCCTGTGTAAAAATATAAGAATTTCACTTAATTTTCACAGTTTTAAATTTTCTTCTGCATCTTGCAATTTTTCCACAATCTGGCATCATTGCTTATCGAAGTAGGCTATGAAAACATCGATAGCAACATTGACGTTTTCCCATCTCTAGCGATCACATCGTTCGCCATTGCCAGAAAATTTTTTCGAGAAAAAAAAAGTGGTTCGGGAATTGTGTGAATAAAGCAAGGAAACGTGCAATTTTATTAAAACAAAAAAACTTTAGTGAATAGCTTAGTGTAGCTATTAGAAGTGAAGGTAAGTGGTGTCGTAGGCAGTGCAAATAGTCCGCGAAATTACGGTGCCGGCAAAATTGATTTTTTCCAACGCCACCGGCAGACACTTTTTCCATCCGTGTAGCGCAGGGGTGCTGCGCTGGACGGATGTGTTTTTTGCGCACATATACATACATACATGCACGCATACATAGACAGGATGCATCGTCAGTGGCCGTCACGGTTGGCCGGCACAAAGTGACTTTATACACTTCTAATTTTTTTTCCTGCCTTCGCTCTTTCACTTTCCGGCAGAAGACTATATACACACAGACAGAGAGAAAGAGATAAAGATGCGTGGACGCGGCGGATTCATTCCACGTGGTGGTGGTACCACTCGCGGCGGCTACTACAACAATCGTAACTCGAGCAACTACGTCAATACCCGTACTCAGGGTAATTACCGGCCGAATGGCGGTCGCTACGAGAATAACTACCACAACAACAACAATCGCTACAACAGCGGAGGTGGCGGCAACAACAGCCACTACGACAACCGGAGTCGCGACAAGTTCACGCATCACAACTCGAGCAGCGGCGGGCGCTACGATTCCAGCTCCAGCCACAAGCGCAGCTACGTGAGTTTTTTGGTCATTTTTGAAATATATATCACTCTTCTGCTAGGGATTTCGGGAACAAAAAGTCATGACATTCGAAATCCTTGCAATGTTTATAAATATATCCTTCAACTCCTCAGGAAGTAGCTAAGAATAAGTTACCTTCAACCTCTTTAAACCCAACAATACTAATACCTGAATTTTTAATTCCATCAAACAGACACATGTTATTTTTCTTGGTTTTTACATATATTCTTTAAGCTGTACTGTACTCGGAAAATGATTAGGTACAAATATCAATCATAATAATCTCAATATTCCAAGTTATTCCATTAAAAAAGGTCAACACGGTTCCCACTAAACACAAAACAGATTAATTCTTATCTTCTCAGCGGGTAATCAGAAGGTAAACAAATGATGATTGCAAATTTAAGCAGTTAACAAAGAGATAACTAAGAATCCATTCAAGAAAATGAAGGAGATCGAAATTATGCCACTGAAAAAGAGCCCTGTAGCTAATTTTAGACCTTGTTTCGGTTATTGGCCAATATGTTTTACTCAACAGTAACAAATTGCACTATAATTTAAAATACGTCTATATTCTATTTGTATTTTGACTCGGCTTAATGGCCAATATTTTTGGAACAAACTGTTTTCTATTTGTTTGCCTAGCGAAAGCACACTTATTTTCGTTTCTGTGGAAAAAGTGTATATATATATAAGATATATATTTATATTCATTGTTAGAATACACGCGGATGTATAAAAATAATACCACACCAGATGCAACTTCTCAGAATAAAAGCGGATCTTCTGTGTTCCACATTTCAAAAGGAATCAATTTTCAAGAGTTTTAAAACTGATTTGAATTCAATTTTCAAGAAATTTCTTTGTGAAAAAATGGCATTACTGACTGGAAATAGATTTTCAGGAGTTGGAAAATATAAATATTAACAAAAGATAAAACGATTCGAGATAAAAACCAAACTAAATAAGTACAGAGAAAAATCCAAGGAGACTAAAAACGAATATATTTATATTGCTGGCACATTTGTCACGCTTTTTTGAGCTCTGCCCGTCGTCTTGCAGCAGATGAGTGATGTGGTTTCAAAGATATATATACTCATACATATAAGATATACATAAATCATAATGCTAATGCAATCTATTTTCATCCCAAATGCGTTTGTCTAGGACTCATCTCGCGATCGCAGCAGCGATGACCGCAAGCGGCCGCGCCAAGACGTAAGTTATACTTTGCCCCTGTGTCCCAATTCTAAATAGCCCGCCACTCCAGAGGTCTTTCTATATACATATATTAATGAATTATGCATTAAGCTAAACGACGACATGTACTTGTAATGTTAATGACTTTCCAAATATTTATAGCACTGTTATTTGTGAAGCTTAAACGCGGGATCGAGCGATTGAGCCTATCGAGCGTTATAAAGCGTTAACATATGTCTTAAAACAGCGAACAGCGCCGACTCAAAGTTGCCAGATAAGCACACTTTGGAGCGCCGTCGTATATGACCATAAATATCATATATATATATATATATTTACGAATCGGCAAAAGTATATAGAACAGAACATGATTTTGCCAGCCAGCCAGCCAGCCAGCGACGATCTATCGATCGATCGATCTGATCCGATCCGATCCGATCCGAAACGTAGAAACGTTGAAGCAATTGAAGCGATTTAGATCCGTTTGATCTCTTGTATCTCTGTGTACCAGCTGTCAAATTTGTCCCCAAAGCAACCGAAAGTCGGTTATTACAGATACTATATATAATATCTATCACTGTGTACATCTGCAAATCCAAATCTAAGTAGCGATCTATATATATCGTGTAAGCGTATATGAGGTTTCTCCATCATGCTACCTACCACACATAAAACACGCTGCAGGAAATAACAGCCTTGCGATATGCGATAACCCACAAACCAAACCAAACCAAACCAAATCAATCAATCAATCCGATCAGATCAGATTCAGCAGCATCAGCAATAAGAATCAGAAATAAGAATCAGATATAATATCAGCCATCAGGATCAGATACCGAATATATAGTCTGTAACTACTACTTGTATAGCAATTCTTTTCATACAACAAGTCTATCTGTGTTTTATAAATGTAAAAATCAATCTACCACCTATATTCGATACCAAATCAATCAATCAATCAATGAACCGAGCTCCTACACACCTTCCTACTCATCAATCGTCATTAGGATTATCGTCGCACATCCTCGTCGAACGATCGCAGCGATCGACCCTCGTCCTCATCGCAGAACGTTGGCTCTTCATCCTCCAACTATCATCAGCGCAGCAGCACCGGCGGCGGCGGTAATAACAGCGGCGGCAACGGCGGCAGCTCGAGCAGCTACCGCCCGCGCGATGATTCAACCAGCGGCGGCAACAACCGGCATCAGCGCGATGGATCGATGGGCCCGCCCAAGCGGATGATGCGCAGCGTGGCCGGCACCAACTATATATCCCGACCCCGCGGCACAATGTCCATGCGCGGCGGAATGATGCGCAGCGGGATGCGGGTGGGGGCCATGCGAGTTGTGCGTACCCGCAACGTCAACGAATCGAATGATCTGCGCACCATGCGCCGCCAGCTGCTTTATGCTCAGCAGAAAGACCGGGCCCGCCTGCTCAAGATTCAGCAGTTGAAAAGGTAAATAGACCAAACAAAACAAAAATACAAAAAAATAGACAACAAATTCAAAACAAAAACTAATGTACAAAAGACCCCGAATACCGAAAATGTGAGTTAATCTCTGTGATCGGCGAACGAACATCTTCGTCGTCACATTGTGTGTCCATTTGCATCGTTAAAGATAACAGATATACAGCGAACTATAATGAACTGTGTGAGATTCCGATAGAAGAATGAGAGAATCTAGGAGGGGAGGAGAACAAGAGAGAGCACTCGGTGAAAGATCAACCGAGCTGCCTGCCTCCACAGAGACTCCCATCTCCGTCGTAGAAAGTAAAATGTTGTGTAAGACTAGTAGAACGATAAAGTGACACCATCCTATGACACGCTTTATATATTGTTATGACGAGAACGTAATTTCTTAGCTTACCACCTTTACCAGCTTCTTCTTATGTACTAAAAACACAAAAAAAAAAAAGATCAATTACCATTTGAATTTGAATTTAAAATAAGTCCTTGTCTCTGCGGTCATTGCGCAAGAGACAAGAGCTCTCAAACCAAACAATCAAACAAACATCCTGCCACCTAGACCATGACTTCACATTCGAATTTCTCGAATTCATTCCACTCACAAATGTAGCTCGTTGCGACGCCAACGCCAGGGCGGGAATAGCACCAATTCCAGCGACAATGAGGAGAAGACCGACGATGATGATGCTGAGAAAAGCAAGAAGAAGAAGAGCAAGGACAAGGACGCTGATGGCGACGACGACGACGAAGAAGATGATGATGTTGATGACGATGATGAGAAGGCCGACAAGGACGGAAAGAGCAAGAAAAAGCGTAACAGCAAATCGGCCACCGAGGACAAGAGCGACGACGATGACGATGCCGATAATGGGGACGACGATGATCAGGATCAGGAGAAGAACCTGAATGAGTCCGATCCTAAGAGCGCCAAGGGTGGCGACGCCACCGATGACGATGAGGACGTCAAGGTAAAGGTCAAGACCGAGGGCGGCGAGGCCGCTGACGGCGACAAGGCCGACGAGAAGGTCGCCAAGTTAGGTAAGAAGAAGGATAAGGATAGCGGCGACTCTAAGGACGCCAAGTCCAAGAAGTCCTCGTCGTCTACCAAGAAGGATCGCTCCTCGCGCAAGGACAAGGACGATTCGGACGATGAGCGCTCCAAGGAGCGACGCAGCTCGCGTCATCGCGACGAAGATCACAATAATCGCAAGCGCAGCTTCATCAAGCTCATTTGCGTCCACTGTCGCGTCAAGTGTGTGACCTTCAAGGTGGGTTTGCTTGACCATTGTCATATCTCTTGTCTTCCGATATACTTATTATCCTTTGTAATCCGCAGGAGTACAACTACCATCTGAACTCACGCACCCACAAGAACTCTATGCGCCAGGTGGCCCTCAATCAGCGCGCTGATCTGCAGCGTATGCGCGCCCGTCAGCGCACCACCCAGCGCGAGATCGAGGAGAACGCCAAGGAGGAGCACGAGTCGCGTTATTGCCGCCTATGCCGCTTGGCCTACCGCCAGCCCAAGAATCTCCACCAGGCCTCCGAGCATCACAAGACCATTAAGAAGTTCTTGATGCCCTACTGCGGCTCCTGTCACGTGGCTTTCAAGAACGCCATGCTCTACGAGAACCATCGCTGCTCACTGGACCATATTAGGGTGAGTCTTTCTTAAGACTTTTCGAGACTAATAAATTATTCATTGTGCTTTTGTTCGTTTTCAGAATAAGGCCCGTAACGATGAGTCCGGTTCTGATGATAGCGTGGATGAGCGCGAAATCGATTTGAATAAATTCCTTACCGTCGACTCTGTGGGCGAGATTGATGTTGATGTGATCGATGCGGATGTGGACGCCATGGTGATTGAGGCCGAAACCGCTCTGAAGAGCACCGATGAGGAGACCCGCAAACGCGCTCTGATTGGGCCGGAATTTATAAAGACCATTGAGGCCTTTTTCTGTGAACTGTGTAACCATTATTCCGCTAAGACTGAAGACGTTTCCTTGGAGGACTATACCAAGAAGCATTGCCTGCAGCATTCCCACGTGAAGGCCTTCCTGCGCAACAAGGAGGAGACCGAGAAGAAGGTCAAGGCGGAGGCCGGCGAGGAGGATGAGCCCGAGGAGAAAGACAAGAAGGGTGACAATGACGAGGCGGAGGAGGCCGATGAGGAGATGGACGGCAAGGCCGAAGAGGATGAGGACGAAGACACCGGCGATGAAGGGGGCGATGAGGCCCACGATGAAAAGTTGTGGGAGGAGGTAGACAAGGATCTGGGCGACCTCCTGGCCGAAGTGGACCAGGAAGAAGAGGAGGAAGAGGACGAGTCCGTGCTCAACATTGACATTGAAAGGTATGGCTTAATAGCAGACATTATGAAGTAATCAGTCAGGTTTTATAATAAAATTTATCCATTTGCAGCGAGAAAAACAAACTGAAAGATGCCAAAGAGGAAGCGAATGGCAATGCTGAGGAGGAGGAAACTGCTAAAGACACCACGACGCCGGTGGCCAAGTCGCCGGAGAAAAAGCCAGCTGCCACGGCTGCTGCTGCTTCCCCGGCCACACCGGCCAAGACCAGTGCCGCCACCGCCGCCGCGGCCAAGCAGCCCGTGAAGAAGGCAACGCCCAAGCCGGCTGCCAAAGCCGCCAAACCAGGTCCGGCTTCCACAAAGCGCAATGTCTTGGTCAGTGTGAAACGCACCTCCGCGGCCGCCATCAAAGCTGCCACCAAGTCCACCAATGCCGCAGCCGAGTCGAAGTGAGCGCAGCGCTACTCCACCAGCTGTGTACTAGCAACAACAGCGAACAACCAAACCCAGTGATTTGGTTGCAACAAAAACACATATTTCAAATATAATAAAAAAAAATATAACATAATGTGCTCAAATATTAAGTGCACACCAATATGCCCAACATGAGCTGCTCTGTCATCGCGCCACCGACGAGCCCAGCCTGTTTAATAAATGTCTAGACCTAACTAAACCAACCTGCACTCGTGTCTCTTTCTATGGCGATCGTGGACGTGGCTGTGGAGTGGTGAGTACCTTTCTTGTACCTTTCGCCGACTTGCCACTCGACTTGGGCCACCTTTCTAAAATGGCCAAGGCTCGCCGAAACCACCTGGTCCCAAACGAACGAACGAACAATGGCAGAGAAATGCCTGTCGGTCGCCAATTTGCTGGCCGCTTCATGGTGCTTACATGTAATTGTCAGCTGTGCGATATAATGTACACAAACGAGAAATGCCGCCCGCTAAACGAGATTATGTCGTTGAATGGCCGCACAGACCTTGCTTTAAGCCAAAGCCCTTGGTATCATAGAGTTATAATTATGAAAACGATTCAAGTACACAAATAATAAGTACATTTTAGTTTTCAGTTTGACTAAACTGGGACTTTACGTTGTTTTTAAAACCCAGTTAAATTATACATCTTCATCTTCAAAAATTAACACAAAATCTTTAGCATAATCTAAGGATAATATAATAATAATTTGCGTTTATCTATTTCTTTAAAACGTCTGAAAAAATATAGCAGGGGTTGATTTTTCAAAAATAAAGATAGGATTTTAAAAAAGGAGAAAGGGATAAATTAGATGAAACGTTAGCCTTATCCTCCCTTTATTATAGGAAAAAGAAAGACAATAATATAATAAGATGTGTAACGCCCATACATTTACGATCAATAATTTTATTGTATATGTTTGAAAAAAGGACTTGTCTTTCTGTTTTGAGCTATAATCTGGAATGCTTTAACCGAACATTGGGAAAGTGGGTCATTCACTTACTCAAAAAGTATTTAAATACTTAAACTCTGTTGGATTTAATTTACTCGTAACCTATTTCATAATTTCTGTAACTGATTGTATTTAAAATTCACATTTATATCCACAGGAAGTCCATAATATCTGGGAGTTTCCAGGTTTCTTTAATAGAAATTCAAATGCGAATGGAAAGTATAGTATAAACCATACAGATTCGTTTGTAAACAAATTACTGATACTAAAAGTATATACATCTGTGTATGCACAAAGGTGATGAAGAATAACCCCGCTTATCTGCTTGTGACAATGGACAGCGTGATGGTGGCATCGCTTCTTCCTGCTTCCATTTGGAATGTATTTATTAACCTATTGGGCGGCACAAGTGGCTGCAGAGCGAGGCACAGGCACAGGCAACGTTTTTTTGCCGTTTCCGCTTGATACTCTTGCCACAAGACAATGCGGTGGCAACCGAAAGGAAAACACATTTCATAATTTTTCTACATATTTCTGCCAAATTAACTTTCACCGCACGTCAGAGAGGATGGCGGCGTCTTCGTCGGCCGTCGGCAGTCGGATTCGACTATATTATGCAACATCTGTCACTTGATATGCGTGTCTCAATGGGTAATCTCGTCGGGTAGGCCTTTCTCACCTTCCATTCGATCCGATCCGTTCCAGCTTCCTTTCTGCGACCGCATTAAGTGGGCCTGCTCGTTCAGTCACAATGTCAAGTTTTGATTTGATCAGCAGCAGTAGGAGCAGCAGCAGCAGCGGCAGCAGCACTACCAGCAGGTTTTCGGGTACGTCGCGCCGTTGAAGCCCCGGTTAATCCCTGGCAATCGCTCATTCAGTTTGGGTAAATTGCATTCATGTTTTGACGCTAGATTTATGCACACATTGTTCTGTCTGTGGCTGCCACAAATCCGGTTTTTATCCCAAGCGCCGCTCCACTCCATTGTGGCCGGGTATTATCATTAACATTTAATTTGTGATTCCGCCGAGTCGTTGCCGCAGCGGCTGCTGCTTTTTACTTACGTTTTTTTTAGTTGTTAGTTTGTTTTTGCGGTTTCGGTGCTTTTATTAAGAAATTTCAGCGGTGTCAGCGCACAGAGAACAATTTTTGTAATCGATCTAAGGGGAGTTTTTGCATAATTTAATTTAGAATATTAAACATTCTTATCATTTTACAGGATGTTCCCAGATTTCTGTTTGCAAATATCTGTCTGAATTACTATTCAAAGAATATTAATAGTTATCTTATATTTCTAGCTTTTTCTACCGATGCATCTCAAGTTGAAATATACATTTTTTCCTGTGCTGCGACGGCTGCCATCTTCCTGTTGCTCGGCCACTTTTTGCACATGCTACGATCTAAATGCCAAGGTGGTGGTGATGGTGAACCCAGTTATCAGCGGGGACCCACAATTCGGTTAATGCCAGCACTTGGACATACTTATTCTCCACGGACCCCGAAGAATCAGAAGCCGAATCGCCACTCATAAATTGTGTTAAATGGAATCGTTTGACGCGCATATTGAAATGTCAGTTGGTGGGATCTTTGCCACTGGATCTCTTGGATTTTTCAAGATGTGGATGTGCATGGAGGTTGCCCAGGGCCATGTCTCGTTCAGATGGCCAAAGTGCGGGTGCGTGGCTTATTGCCAGCTGCCAAATGCTTTGTTAGTCAGTTACTTTTCACATCGTTAACAATATATGGTAGGTTTGTTTGTTTATTTGTTTGTCTTCTGGCAAGGGATTATTATTTCGGCGGCTGCCTTTTTTCTCATTTTATTTTTCTTGTAAAAAACCTTGGCACTCAAAGCCTCTGGAATTTGCATACATTTACACAAACTCCGCAAAGATTAGGGTAGAAAAATGTTGGTAATGATTTGATTGTGGGCATGTGTAATCTCTTCTCCGATCTGTCATTGTTTAGCATTTTGTGAAAAATTAGCGAGTCAAAGAGTTACAACATTGTCAACTGAGCGCTTTGGCTTTTGCAAAACATTCAAAGTTCGATTGCATTTTATTTTATTATTTATGAGGTCTCAACTTCAGTGTATGTCTGCCATTTTAATTAACATTTTTAAGTGAACGTGCAGGGGAATTTATTAAGAATCTAAAGTGCGATATCACTTTATATATTTAACAGTTTTAATGTTTGGTTAAATAGCTCATAAACATATTTTATTAGGCCATAAATTTAAAGTTCTTTGGTTTATTTGCTAATAAACTAAGTCATTAGTGAACCAAAAGCAAAGGGTATACAGTTCTGAAGACCAAAAATAAACAGTTTTGGATATTAAAAAGAATCATTAATATATAATATATATAAATAGCCTGCTATTTAATTCAAATAATAATTAACTAATTGGAAATATCATTATTTATTCCATTTAGAATTTATTACAAGTTAAAATGAAACTGTAAGATAATAAAGCCTTGAAGGTATATTTTTACCAAACTCACTTTGCGGCGTAGCTATTATAACAATTAATTCTTGCTATGCCTAAGCTTGCCTAGCTTTTAGCAGACTTTTTTAAATAATTTTCCCAGGCCGGCCATTCAGTGAACTTATCCAAGCAGAATTTCTGGGATTTTTCCAAAACACTCGATACGAAGCGAGCAATGTGTGAACATTTCGCACAGTTAGTTACCATAGTTCTTTTGCGGCAAGCAACCGCAAGGGCTTTGCGAGACAAGTTAATTGCGCGCGGCTTGTGGCCGGAGCTAGCCATGGCCAAGTGGCTAATTGGGACAAATGCAAATGCAGTTTATTGGCCAGTCCGTGTGCGATGCAAGTGTGGAAGATATGGATGATGGACCCAGTTCCAGTTCCGCCACGCCCCGCTTATGCAATCAGCCCCCGGCTTGGGCTTGGGGCTGTCTGGCTTTGGCACGCAATTGGAGATTGGCGCAGCAGGCAGGAGATGGCTGGGAGCAGATACCAGCGAGATTCCATCCACATTATCCATGGTACGTGGAACTGCTGGTTATAATCTAATTAGGCCCAATGCAGCCGATCTGCAGTATTTGAATTTTGTATATCTATGTTTTTGCATTCTTCTCACGCCCAAAATGTAAATGAAGTTATCCGGGATCGCAGATCGGGGCCCGGGGGCCCTCTTAGCTAATGCCGACGAGTTTACACGGCTGGCTGAGTCGGCGGCTTGTAGTGTGAAAAATCTCGGCGCTTCTTATTTTTCCTATTTTATGAATATTTTTCAACACTCATTCATTCATTCATTCGTTCGTTCGGTGGTCTGTCATTGTGCTCATTGTTCGCGACCGACTATTTTGCTGAACTGAGCTGAGCTTAGCTTAGCGATTGCAACGCTTTCCCGATTTCATCCATTAAAGTCAGCGATTTATGGTGCAATCGGAATGGGGCGGAGGAGAAACAATAACCCAATAGCATCTGATTAGTGCGTAATCGTCTTTTCACCCCCTTTTCTCCACTGAGATATATACGTTTAGTATCTATAAATAACCGCAAGCAAGGTCGACTGACGCCATTATATGCTATATGTGTAGTATCAATTGTCTGGGCCCAAGATCCAACAACTCATTATCGGATCTGTCTTGGCGTGAATGGAAGGCATTAAATTGCTGCAAGGCAGGGGGAATCGACAGCGGGCATTATCGTTGATGCATGGTCCTGGTTCGGTCCACAGTCCATATACTTTTGGTCCAAATTAACACTCAAGTGGCGGAGAAAATCAACATGGAGAGTGCTTAGGCCCGTCATTAAACGCTGCCCAGGTAGTGTATAGTATTTTGCGGCCTGCGATTATACAAAGCACTTGCGGCCGCCGCAATCCGTAAATTAAAAACAAAAAACCAGGAAACCCAGACCTAGGCCCGCAGAAATCATATAACAATGCGAGTCAAAAGTCAGCTGGAAAACCAAAGATTCCAGATCCCCCGTCAGCATGTAATCCACGGATGGCTGCTCCTTTCGGCCAGGCTCATTAGCAAATTATTTTGGTAGACGGGCAGAAGTGCAGAGAAAGAAATGTACATTTACATTGGATTAACTTTGTATTAACTTTCAGTTTTCAGGTATCTAATGTCATTTAAAAGAGTTTTAAATTTAAAAGCTAATGAGAACTAGAAATAGTAATCACGAGAGAATATTACAAACCTTTTACTTTTTGATTTATATAGATATTAACATGACTATGTATGTTTCATTTATCGACCTATAAACCCTATAAAAAATGTATATTTTTTGAAAGTGACTATGAAAATGTCAGTAAATAAATATCACCAAGTATCAATAAACCATTAACTAGGCAAAACAGTTAAAAGAACTATCAAGGTTTAATAAGCCATCGAATTTCCTAGTATAATGCTTTTGTTTTTTCCGCGTGTGGGCCACGCTTCAGTGGAGCTTGGCTACCACCAATCCCGGACATTTGAATTTAAGCCAGAAGACAGACAAGGATTGTCCTCTCGGATTAAATCACGAAATGTGTGCCTTCACCTGACTAAGTAACTCCTTAACCGCTTTCCGCCATTCGGCGGCGGCTGAGAGCATTTTAATTGTATTTAAATGAATTAGAATGCACTTTGGCGCTCAGTTTTATGATTCATAAATTATCTGCCGCGACGTTTATACTAACGGCTCTGTAAACATAATTGAGTACCTCAGATGGAGATCTCTGATGGAGACCCACTCGGATGGAGATAGACGGCCATCTCAGCTGGAGATTATGTATGTAGACGTTTGTGAGCCAAGTTGGGCTTGAAACCGGGTACTGGGGCTAAGATTATGGACTCATTACCAGATGGAATGCAAATCAATGAGATAATTCAAACACAACGGCTAGGATTATTAACTAAAGAGTATGAATTATAATAAAAATGCAAATTAGCTTTCTTAGGTAGTTTATAAGCTCAAAAAAGTCACAGCAACCTTAACAATTAATTGTTACTAAATCATAGTGAAATAAAGAAGCATTATATTGCCCGATAATTGAGTTCTACGAACCATACATCTTACAACTGGCATTTTTGACACCTCAATTACCAAAAACACTAGATAATTAAAGCCGAGTTAAAGTTAGAACGTATATATTAACTGTTAATTGTGCTTTACGGTCGGTTGATTTACCAACTTGATGTTTTTTTTTATGTGGCTTTAATAAATAAAGTTACACGAACAACTTCAGATTGTGTCAAGCGTGTGTGTTACATCTGTCTTGGCATTCCGATGCCTCAATGGATCAAAGAACACCCCCTGCCATTGGCCACAATTTATTGACCAACTCCAATTAAGTTGTACATATGCCGTACATATTATTGGTAATCCCATCCATCGGTTCCGTTCGAGCAGAGATCCCCGAAAATGGGAAGCATTCGAGTTGCCGCATAACAGTCGCTGCCAGTAGCTGTAGTTCGCGGAATGGCATTTTAATTGTCACTTGCTGGATGGTAAATTACACATTATTTATTCGCAGTACTGCCATTAACATTTACCCTGTCATATGGTGCTCTTCGCTGGATTGTGGTTTCAGCTTGATGGCGATACATTTTCCGAGTATCTTCGCCGGGTCACCTCCGGTGTCCACGCGAGAGATTGTGCAATTTCATTGTCCAACGACGACTTTTCATTAACAACAACTGGTACTGGTACTGGCACTGGTAAAAACGTCAAAATACCGCCGCAGAGTTGCCAATTAAGAGCTCCGCGTCCGCACTACACGAGTATATCAAAAGTATAAAGTAAATGTTAAGGTTGACTCCGTCCGACTGTCTAATAAATTGATACACATAAAATTTGGAGCATAAAAATGTCGCTTAAAAAAAAAAAAAAAGAAATAGAAACCGAGAGGAGATCCGAAGCCTCGACTCGAATATGTGAGTTGCTGAAAAAATGCAAATGCCAAAATGTGAACTGCCGTCATCATCGTCGTCGTCCTCGTCGCCATGATCACCATTGATTTAAGTGGAGTTGTTGGCCAGAAACTGTTGCATTTCTGGCAGCAGCAGCAAAAAGCACTTGAAATTAAAAGCAGAAAAAAAATATACAAAAACGTAAAAAAAAAGCAACTGAAGTAACAGCCATCAGATACTAATACAATAATAAATAGTGGTAGAAGAAAAGAAGATGTTGCCACTGCGCTGATCGCATCGGCTGCCGCTGTTGCACTCGTTGCTGCATCGATGTTGCTGCTGCTGCTGCTGCTGCTGCCGCTGTGCATGCAATGCAACAATTTCACAAGCCAGCACGCAGACAACCAAATGACAATGTGAACAAAATAACAACAACAGCGGAGAATTTATAATAAGTAGCAACTCCGATCAAAAGTTGCGCAAAAAAAAAAAAACAAAAACAAAAACCAAGGGGCAAAATCCTCAACTTAATTATAAACTTATTTATTTGGTTAGCCCAAGTTTTGCCGCCAAACTGTCCTAATCAATTTGGCTAAGGATGAGGAAATGGCAGCTTGCGTCAGTCGGCAATTTCCACGGATTTCCTCAGCGCCAAATTTCACAGCTACCGTGTTAACTTTGACACCACCGACGCAAGCCCCCCAAAAAAGCGAAACGTAGCCAAATCCGATCCGTACCGATCCTAGCCTGGCATTAGATTAGCATTAGGTAAGCGGGCTCAATTAACCCGCACGGCAATTGGCCAAATTGGCCACCGACTTGACTCCGTCCGTCAGCCGAAATCCGCGATTGGAGCCGCCACCGCCGCCAGCAGGGGTTAACTCCGAGCTCCAAACACCAAACACCAAGCACCAAATCCAACTCTAACTGTAGCTGCCCACGCATGCGCTGAAATGTTAATGCCCGAATCAGCCAACAGAAGGGCACAGTTGGCCAAGTGAGATTCGGAATGAGATTGGGGGAATATTACTCTCAAAACCAAGGGAGTGCAATTTCATTGGAGGAATTAACAGAAGAGACACAAAGAGGACCAAAGAAATCTAAGGCGATGACTCATGTATTTCTTAGATTTTTACCAAAACACTTTCTGCTAATAATAAATCAATGTTAATTAAAATTTAATTGGAATAATATTATTAATTTTGTTTGCTTAAGTGTATTTTTTAAGGAGTATTTGATGATTGTATCATTATTATTAATCTTTAAATGAATTACTATAATCTAAGTGAATTTATATAAAATCGGAAATGGTCTCCAAATAAAAATAGCATGGCAAAGATGTGAATAAAATTGTAAAAAGTATATTTTAAAATAAATAAAATAAAAGAAAGTCATGTTGTATACCTTTTTCACTAAATTATAAAATTTGTAGATGCTTAAAAGATGCTTAAGAAAAATCGCCCCTTCTAAATCAGTCAAACATCAAGACAGCTTTTTCAGTCTGAAGTGATCTTTTCAACATTTTAAATTTTAGCCGCTTTTTAAAAATGTGTGTCTTTTAATCAACACGGCTTTATCTTCATTTGGCAGCAATATTTATGTAAATTATTTCACTAAATAATATATGGGTGATTCTCTGAAAACAACAACCACGGCCAAAAAATTAAAAGTTCTCTAAAAATTTTTTTGTCAACATAGTAACTTTAGGAAGTGT
>VNJS01009013.1:0-13606 GCA_008042575.1 Drosophila watanabei
AATTTATATTTAATTTGAAGAAATTCAATTGGGAAAACTAAAAAGATATAGAAGCTGGGTGGGGATTTTTTAAATTGAAATGTAATTTACTTATAAATATAATAAACTTTATTAGAATATTTAATAATCCCATATAACTTTTTACCTTATTTCTTTAAATTCAAGGTATTTATTTTAAAAGTAGTTACAGATTAAAATCAATATATATTTCGTTTTAATTTGAATAATTTTTCATTAAAAGTATTCAAAAATTTACAATTTTTATTAAGAAAAGAATATCCTGTCATACAACCTTCCAATTCTTATATTTTCTCATTTAAAAGTATTTAATTTCCATTAAAAACTTGTTAATTTTTCTTAAAAAAGAAAATCCTTTCTTTATCCCCAAAGAAACCCCACACTTGAAGCCCATTTAAGCCCAAGAAAATATTTACACAAGCTCCCGGATTATTATGTTTCATTAAGATGCTCTTAAGAGGCCAAGTGTTCCTCGTGGAAAAGCCGCAATTAAATAATTTTAGTCTTGATTCAAAGCGTTGCCATTTTCCTAGAGGTTTTCCCAGCTCTCACACTCTTTTCCCCCCTTCTCTTAATCAACTCGTTATGGCGATCCATTCGTTAGCCGCACTAACTATTTTATAATCGTCGGACGCCTGCTGGTCCTGCCTGCTCCTGCGTTGCCTTTCGTGGATTCCGATTTGGATTTGGGTTGCCTGTTCAAACTAATTACGGCCACAACACAGGGCGCCAGCTCATTAACATAATACCCCTGTATAGTATCCCGTGAGCGAGTGTGTATGTGTGTGGGGCCAACATCTTCTTAGCCATGTTCAGGAGGCGTCGCTGCCACCGCCCACAGGCAATCATAAAGGACAACAAAGTGGCACACATACATAAATTAAATTCACACACGCAAGGGGGCAGGGAGGCAGCAGTGAGGATAAAGGCAGGCCAGCAGCACTCAACACGGTTTTAACACATGTTAATTCACCCAGAGAACCCCTCTTCTCCACTCAGCCAACGGTGCTTAACTCAATTGGAGAGGGGAGGGGGATGGGTTAGGACGCGGGATAGGATATCCCAAGCAGATGCACTTGGCGGCACTTTGCCACTGTCCTTGGAATAACCCTCCTGGGGAACAAGGATCCGGGCTTCGAAGCACAGCTGGCACCCCTCTTTCGTTTACACTGATGCAAAAAATGTCAAAATGCAATTTGTAGAAATGCAGAGCAGATTGTAACTATCCTTGAAACATAAACTATTGAATTATTAATTTAAAAATACATTTCAACACGACTTTACATTTTTAGAAAGGCAAGAAGTAGGCTTGGATTGCATGCTGTCTAAGATCTGTCATCATCTAATGTAGTTGCCGTATTTACACTTTCTTTTGCTTTTTAATTTAAATAGTTTTTAGCCAAAAATACACAAAGGTAAAGCTTAGTATAACGGCTTGCTTTTTAATTAAATTTTTCCTTTTAGATTATATATTAATAATCTTGTTTTTATAGTTCAAGGACCTTTACATTTCGGTTTAAGTATTAAAATCTTGCTAGACGGCTATTAAAATGCAAATATCTGAGTACTCAATTTAATTTGATTAAGCGATTGCCACACTGTGACAAAAAAGGGGTGAAAATTATATAGTTTAGATACTTAGTAAACTTTTTATTTTTTTTAATATTTTTTTACAATTGAATTCTTTACTTTATACTATTTATTTTAGTCTTATCAGAAACTAAATGCAATACCTAACAATATTTGAAATACTCTTTATATTTCTTAGTAAAAAGAATTCTTTCAAAGGATTTAAGTTCTATAAAACATTTTTCTTTTAAAAAAATATATTTTAAGTTCCTCAGGTTCCTTTTAAAGGCAGGTCCTTAAAAAGTAATACATTTTCTTTCCCCAAAAAAATCATTTACAAGTTCAAATCGAAATCAATAGCATTTCACCTAAAAGAAAACCCCAAGCTCCTGGCTTAACTTTATAAATCCCTTTCCGCCCATTAATCAACCTCAAAAAAAAATTCGTTATAAAATATCACCATATTTTTTATAAACGTATTTTTTTTCTGAAGGTGTACTCACTCAGCGTGACATTGTAGGTCTTCTGCAGGTCCACTTGACCCCGCAACGCTCTCAGGCGGCGGAGCTTGGACTCCTGCGCCTCCACGCGCTCCCTTAGCCTGCGGAGCCGCTCGCCCTCCGCGCTGGCAACGGCGCTGCGCACCTCCTGCGACTTGAGGAAGCGCAGGCGCTGCTCCTTGGTGGCCAGCAGCTGGTGCTGGCTGTCGATTTGCTGCTGCTGTCTCAATGCCATCGCCCTCAGTTCGGCTGACGTCAGCCTGCTGGGCACCTGCAACGAAAAGAATTAACGAGGGATTCAGGATTAGGATTATACTCGAACGATTGCGATTAAGGAGGAGTGTAGTGTGTAAAGTGTGTGTGTTGGCTCAAAAAGTGCCAAATGAAATTTACACAATTTATAATCCAAGCGAAACCGCCCACAGATCCCTGGGAAACTCAACTCAAAAGTCAAACGGAAACTTGTCAACGTTCGTGGTCAGCCATAAATCAAGTTATGCTTAAGCTAATTTCGGCTTTTTGTTGCCTCGCAGATTGGATTTGCTCCGGAGATATACTCACATTCAGCTTGGGCTCGCAGGTCACCACCACCACCCCTCGCACGGAGGCCGAGTTTGAGGAGGAGGAGGAGTTGGAGCTGCTGGAGGCCGTCGAAGATGAGGACGATGACGAGGACCTCGGCACCGGCATCAGCGAGGCGGGCGGCATCTTGGGCAGATTGCCGGAGACGGGTCGACACACGCAGGTCAACATTTTCGATGCGCTCTTTGAGTTTCGCTTTTATTCGCTTCTTTTTGATTTATCTTTGATTTATTTGAATTTTGGTTTGGGGTTTCGTTGAGTTTCGGTTCTTTTGTAATGCACTGAGAGAAACCGATGTTTAAAGCATTGCGTTTTTATTTGATTTTGCGTTGAATTGATACTTGATATGGGGAGTTGTATAAAATATTTTAAGCTCATAATATAATAACTTCTGTTAAAAGTTTAAAATAAATGTTAAAATTCCTCAATATCAAGTATATAATTCCTTAATTCCTTAATATCAAGTATATAATTTTTGAGGGAGATTTTCTGGCGCACTTTTATAAGAAACAGTTTTATTGAGAGGCTTAGAATTCCCAAGTTATTATTCAGACTCATGAGTTTTCAATTTGAATGATATTATTCCCTTTATAACAGTTTGTTTATCGTTATAAAGAATATTTTCTTGCACTCCTACACGTTTGTAATATCAAATATGACAGATAGTTATATAAATTCACGTAAATTCGCAAATTTTGTTTATAATTCCCAAGTGGTTTTATTATGTTTATGTTTTATTTTAAAAATCAACCTAAAATTAACACTTTTCACCGAATTTGAGCCATATGCTAGGTTTTTACCAACCAAAGTAATATTTTTTAGAAAGAAACACTTGAAAAGGTTCAATTAAAATTCCTATATTTCAATAACGTGGAACCAAACATTGTTGAAGGATATTTGCGGTCCCACATTTGTATTTATATATAAAAAACGTGACTTAATTTTAGGCATTCCAACTTTCTCCTTCATAAATTTCTTCCTCAAACATGGTAACCCACATTTTCCCTTAGTGCATCTACAGCTTCCTCCTTTGTTAGTTGCAAATGCATTCAGTGGAATGTGCGATAGTGTCCTTGACTGCAGGAGCAGCAACAGCAGCAGGAGCAGCAGAAGTCAAGCAACAGCAGGAACAGAAGCACCAAATTTGTGTGTTATTTTTTTATTGTTCAAGAAAATATATAGCCGCGGACCAGCGTGCTTCCCCGCAGAACCAGAGAACCAGAGAGCGAGCCAGAGAAGGAAGCCAGGGCAGCCAGTGGGTGCCAGCTGGCGCCAGTCCCTCCGCCTTGTACTCGTTAATGGATTTTCAATTCAGTGCCTGATTGAAAGCACATACACACACACAAAGTGTGTGTGCCTGTGCGTGGGTGTTGCAAAACTGCACAAGTGTGTGCGCCTCTGTCCGCCTGCATGTGGTTGTGTGCGAGGGTGGTTCGAGGGGTTGCTGGGCTCTGGGTTTCACTTTGGGTTTTCTGTTGTAGTTGTGTTTGCCGAGCACAAAGTGCGCCTGTTTGATGAGTATTATTGTTGCTGTTGTTGCTGTTGGTTGTCACTAGCAACGGCCTACAGAACCAAAACCAGCCGTGACAATAACAACACTCGACGGACTACAAAATATAACAATAGTGCTGACAGAAAACATGGGGCAAAAAAGTTAAAATTTTAAGGGAAAATATGATTTTTGGGGATTATTGTTAAGGGATTTCTAACTAGAAACTCATTATAAAAATTCAAAACAATATTTTTCCTTTACTTTCAAAAACTTTAAATTTCCCAAAACCCTAAAAAATTAACTTTTCTTAAATATCTTTCCAATTTTGCCACTTAAAACCCATTTTAGCCAGCTCTACTTCTATATTTCGAGTGCTACGAAGTCTATATAACCAACTGGAAACAACGACTGGCAGTTAAAGTCATAGTTGCGTGTACATAATCGCTGGCACTTGCAATTACATAAAGGATACGGACCCCACTCTGGCAAGGGCGGGGCTGTAGGAAAAAGGGAAAATATGCATGGAAAACCGGTTAGCGGCGGATCTCCAGACCTAACACGACACAAGTCACAAGCCAATGAGAACGAGTACAACCATCCACACCCACACCCATAGTACACAATAAATACACACTCGAAGGACTAAAGACCGACAGCAAACAATAAAATGCCGTCACGAGGATTGGCCATGGACACACGTCCCACAGTCGGCCATCGAGTATCCTGTCTACTTCACGCCAAAACACTGCGGATAAAGGGGAAATGATTATAGATTCACTTTTGAATAGGGAATGCACTTAAAGGATATATATTTTACAGTTTGTATTAAGTGGTGAAATGAATAAGAAAATTTTAAGAGGAGATGATAGAAACAATTCAGGAAGTAAAGGAATTAAAGGTAGAGGTAAAGCAGCTAGATACTTTGAAGCTTTAAATAAATATTATTCAAGCTTAAAGCCTTAAGAAAATTATACTAAATAAAGTCCATATCCTTTTTAAATGTATCTTAAAAGGCTTCCAAAAGATATAACAATTTTTCTGACTGCCTTGCAGCTCAACCAGCCAAGTACTGGCTCTCGTTCTGGCCTCGCCAAGAGTACAATTGGCTTGGGTCACCATCGCCATCATCATCATCATCATCATCCTGCTGCTCCTCCTCATCGTCAAGTCCAGGGACGAATTGATGATGGCGATGAGGACCACGATGATGGCGGACTGCAATGGATTGCCCGGGCAAGAGCTGCTTTAGTTTTGAGTCCCACAAGATGATCAGATGGAGGACAGGACAGGACTGCCGGTGCTGCATTGGAGCTGGAGTCACCTCGTACTCGAATTTATTGCCCCCTTTTTGCTGTGGCACACATACAAAAAAGCGAAACATTACGCCGTAATGATACTCCAAAAAAAAAGAAGATGAAGAGAAATATAAACAGCAGCAGACATATGTTTGCTCCGAGGACAGCGCGTTTCGCAGCCATAAATCACATGTAAAACAGAGACATCAAATGTCCGGCAGAGAGTTGACTTTACTTTTACGTTCACGTTAACTGATCTTTCGGGCTGCCACAGCCATTGCCAGCTGTCATAAAGTTGGCCATAAGCGGTTTGTCAAAAGCCCGCAACTTTGCCAACTATTTAGGGCCAACTTGCTCGCTTTATATACTATATAAACTTATATATAGAGAGCCATAGTTTTAACGAACTTGCTGGCAGCGTAATGAATTAATCTACTTTCCACCGATGCCATCTGCGCAAATATTTGCTCAAAAAAAAAATAAAGAAACAAAAAAGCAGAAGCAGGAGCAGGAGCAGGAGCAGGAGCGAAAGCGAAAGCAAACTTTGCCGCAGATGAAAACTTGTCGAATGCATTGGGGAGACCGCAGAAACCATAACCAAAAGGCTCGAGGAGAGGACCTCGCTGAATGTATCCTGTAAATTCAATGTTGCGGCTGCCAGCGTTTTCAAGGAATATTTTCCAATTAACAAAGTTTGTCATAATAACTCGCTCGCTGCCTGGAATCCCCAGCATGTAACGAGCAATGTGCTCTGTGTCCTCCACTCCGCTCCGCTCCGCCGCTGCTCCTCCCTAGACTCTATTTACATTTTTGCAGCCATTTATGGGCGCTGACGAAGCTAAGCAGCGGGAACAAGGCACAGGACAAGGAGCAGTGGGAGCTGGAGCAACAGCGGGAGCAGAGGAATCGGCAGCGAAGGACACTCTATCCGCCTCCCAGTCACAGGAATTTCAAGCATTTTTGCTGGCACAGCGCTAAAAGTGACACACGTAGAGAAAAAGTTAAGGAACTATTTCCGGTTGTAGTTGTTACATAAATAAACTTAAATTTTATAAAATAATTTGGTTTTATTTATAAATTAAGTGTTTATAAATATTGTTAGAAAGCTAAATTATAAATAAAGATTTAATAAATATTTTTGGAAGCTAAATATGTTTAAAAAAAAACATATACATTAAGCTCACTAAGCCGAAGTTTATACAACCTTGCAGTTTGACTTTGGATCATGAAAAACGATCAAAACTCATCCAAAAAAACACATTAATTTGAATTCGAAAAGCTTGTTAAATCAATAAAAAATATCTTAGCTTGAAATAAAGTTAAATGCTACCAAAGGTATTTAATTAAAAAAGTGCAATAAATCCCTTGAACTTCCAGACTTCCAAAAGGTCTCCGCTAAGAATTTATTATAAGAAACTTAAACCCTCCATAAATAGGTTTAAAAATAACCAAAAAATTCTCAAAAAATTCCCACTAACCCAACAAATCGTTCAAAATAAAACAAATATTTAATACTTTTTCTTCTTCAAAATGAACCCCCCTTTTCTCTCTCTGCATTACAAGGAGTGGGAGGCAAAAACGCAACTATTTATGTTGCACAGCGACGACGAAGTACCCCTTTTCTATTCGAACAAAAACCAAGAGGAGGACGGAGGGCGAAGGCGTGCCTGAGGAGAATCGGGGGCAGGGGCGTGGCAGGAGGCAAGCAATATAATTGTACATTGAAAGATGTCGGGGAAAAGTCGCGACGTCGTCGTAGTCGTTTGCCATTGTATAAATGCCACCGAACTTTTGTGTGTGAGAGCCACCAAGAGTTTGCTGCTGTTTTTGCTGCTTGCTGGTGTTGGGAGCAACAAGCATTTTATTGATTTTAGCCCTTTTCCTAGTGACTCTTTTCTTTTTCTTTCTGTTACCAGTTATATAGAGGAAGTACGAGAAGATGGAGGACTAAGGACTAAGCAGGACATCGCGTGCGCGTTTACGTTTATTGCTAATTTTTTCCTTTTCTGCTCCACTTTGCCTTCCTTGGCAATAGCTCTTTGGGTTTTCCCCTGTGTTTTTTCTTTGCCTTTGGACAATGTCCTTGCTGCACTATTTCCAAATCGATTACAAACAGGATATGCACTGCGGAAGCCTGTTTGATGGCAAGTGCCAGCCGCACAGCACAGAGAGAGCGAAGCGCCAAGCGATTAGGGGGCACAGGACGCACACACATCCGGTCCTGATCCCGTCACGGATTGGATTGCCTGCCCGCCATCTCTAGCCTTTGTGGCCATTTTGTATTTTAATTAATTCCAGCTGGTGGGCAGGGACAAGGGAGTACTCCTGCTGTACAGGTGAAAGTTTTGCCTATACTATATAGTATATATATATACGTGTGTATAGCGAGGAAATGTCCGCAACTTTGGCAATTTGTGTGCACCGATGGGAGACGAATGAGCCCCGCTGACGACAACGAGACAAGGACATGGACATGGACAGGGACAGGGACAGGGACACTGACAGGGACACACCTGCAATCCACATTCTCACATGTAAATACCTGTACAGGCATAAACTCCAGGTGTCTTGTATTTATTTCAGGGCTGCAAGCCGCCGGAATTTGGTTTTAACTCTGATAAATCTCTATAAAATCATTTACTTAAAATTTCTTAATTTTAAACCTAAAAACAATTAAAATTCACCACAAAACCCCACTAATTTGCCTGAAAAAAAGTTACGAAACTAGAAACCCTTCACAAAAATATCCTTTCAAAATAAGAACCACATTCTGTTGGGCAGTGATTCGCAACCGCTATATGAACCGCAAAACCCCAACCAATTGGTGACTGTGACAGTTTTGCAGCCCTGATAAACACACTCATACACTCTATATAGTACAGATATATATAGTGCATGGAACCGCACACATATGGTAAATGCGACAAGGATCCTTCGCCTTTGGCTGGCCGAAAAATCAAGCTTCACTTTCGTGTTAGTTACTGGAGCAGACATTAGTGGCACTTCGGGTGCTCCTGCTCCCTGCTCCTCCCTGCTCCCAGCTCCTGTCCATGGCAAACGGTTTGTTCCAAGTGGTTTCAGTTGCGAGTGGCTTTTGCCCCGGCAAAAAGTTTTGCACACTCATGTCAGTGGGGAGGGGTTAGGGGTTAGGGATCCAGAACCAGAAGAAGCCCCCACAAGGGGCTGCTGAGGGGCTTAAGTCGTCGCTCACGCGAATCTCTCATCGCACTTCTCACACTTTGGGAAATATTTTGACGTACTGGTGATGTCCGGCGGACTGCTGCGGTTGCGGTCCAGTTGGGTTCTTCATTTTTTTTGGGAGCCCTTAACTTGGGTAAAAGACCATCACACACCGTTTTGGAGCCGAAGAGCCATGGCGTTGTAATTCCTACTGCGAGTTCGAGTCCCAAGACCGTGTCGGCTTTTTTCTCACTTTTTTTTCCCGTTTTGCTTCGTGCCAAATGCTTAACACTCAACAAAGTTGAGAGTTGAAGCAATTTTCCGCAAGAGTAATTAAAGCAAAGGGGAAACAGCGCCCCCCAAAAAAAAAGAAGGGGGTGGCAGCAACAGCAGCAGCAGCCTGTGGGGGTCACTTTTCACGTGAGCAGCCGCCGCTGACCTGTTTCAAATGAGCGAAAAAATAACGAAGCGAATTGCGAGTGCGTTCAAGGTCACAGAAATGTAAGCAAAATAAATAAGAATCGAATAAGGGATACCCTGGGATACCTATAAAAATTATAGGGAATATAAAAAAATATAAATTAAAGTTATAAGTGTTTTTTTGAGGTTTTTCTGGGTTTAATAAGAGCCTTTTTATAACATTTTCTCAGCTAAAAAAATTTATCATGAGCATAGAAAAAATATTGAAAAAAGGTTAAAAGTAAACTTTGAGAATATTTATATGTATTTTGTAGGGTTTTCACTGCTTTAATCAAAGCTTAAACATTTTTTATAATATTTACACAGCTACCAAAATGAACAAAATTACCAAATTATTAAAAGATTAAGATTTTTCCTAACTGAATTTAATATATGATTTTCATCTTCACTTTTTTGACACAAAACCCGCAATCTGTCAACACAATCAAGTCCATTAAGCCAAAGGCTTAAGCTTTGGCTTGTTAATTTCCACAATAGAATTTCTCTCTCAAACAGTTATGTTTAAAAATATTTAAAAATGCAATCACAATATTAACACCTTAAATAATCCAAGAACTCTGCTTTAACACACTTTCACTAACCGAAAATCTGAGTGCATTTCAAGCCAGAACCTAATTAAAAACGATTTTTGGCCCCAAAAAGCTGCCGCCACAAGGACGAAAGTCACCATGACAAATTGAATAATTGAGGCTTAGTATGCTCGCCGGCTGCAAAGCCCCGACATAAACCCATTTACAAGGCATTTCTCCTTGCAAAGGAGAGGAAAATCCAATAAAGTATTTCGCAGTGAAGCAACTCGATTCGATTGCATACTTTTCAGGGGCCGCAAAGTGAGAGAACTTTCGGATATATTGGTTGCGGAATCTCTGTGTGTGAAAAGAAATGACTTTTTGCCCATTGAACGCAATGAAATATTCAGGTGGCAGTCAGTCGAACACTCGAACCCTGTCAAAAACCTCACAAAACCTCAGACCCCAAACCTCAAACCTAATATATATTTGCGTCAGCTTATTGGCATTGCAAATAATTTGCGTTAATTAAGTGACTGTCAGGATACGCAGAAAAAACTAGGAGGAGAAACGAAAAAAGGACGAGGATGAGGACTCGGGTGTGTCAATGTCACACTGCACTTCGTTATCGTCTGTTTGGCAACTTAATTGCGTTTGCTTTTGTAAATTTAATTTTAATTTAAAGCTTTATTGAACTGCGTCGCGGCTGGCTGTGATTCGCAATCCCTCCTCCTTTGTTTATCCCTCCTTCAATTATGAGTGACAGCGTCGAACAAAAAAATCATAAAAACAATAAAAAAAAAGCAGCAGCGCAGAGAAATTTATAATACAAATAAAAAGCAAATTGAAACATAAAATTTACACAGCAATTGATTTAACGCAATCATAAAACATATATATATATATAAACAAGGCGTGTAAAATAAAGGAATAAATAAACAAGGCAGGACAAGGAGCTGGCCGAAGGGTGGCATTAAAAATTTACGCTCATTTTTTAAGCGCAGATTATGCAGGCCAACTGGTCAGTTGTCCGGGCATCGTCCTGGTAAATTGTGGCCATAATTCAGGGAATTAAATTTGAATTTTGCGCCGGTAACAAAGTGCGATGCTCCTGGCTCCTGGCCCCATTCCCCCGACAAATAATAGTTCAATTTCTCACGGCATTCATTATTCAGGACTGGACATAGTTGCTGGCTGTTGCCTTGGTCCTGTTCCCATCTCCTTTGTAGACCTATTAGCCTGCATACTTGAGAGGGAGAGACCCTGAGACCCTGGCAGCGGCTGCCATTGAAATGACTTTTAAAACTTTTTACAGTTGTAATTATTATAAATAAATGAAGCGCAATTTGGTGGGTTTCCCAGGACCCAAGCCCCTCAGTCTTCACACCGCTTACTTCTGTTGTTCGGCAGGACCTCAAGGACGTGCGAGTGGTTCTGTTTATTATTAACTTGAGTGACGACCCAAAAACAAAAAAAGAAAAGGAAAAAATAATTTGCTCATTTCCAGAGCTGTCAGTCGGCGACTAGACAAGCCAAGAAGCCAGAGAGTCCTGTGGAGAAAGGAGTGCCCCAAAATCCAGGCCAACACTCTCGACTACAAATTGGTCAGAAGACACACACACAGGACACACACACTGGACATGTGTCCTGCGCTCCTCTCATTCGCAGGCAATTATTCAGATGGGCTTCGGAAGCAATTTGCTTGCGGCTCGATGATGACATTAATTTACCGACCGTAATAATATGTTGTATATATATTTTTACCGCTTTTATTTATGGCTTAAAGCTGGCAGGGGCAGGGGGACCGTGGTATAACGAGCCAAACAGATTTCCCACTTTGCATAAATTAAACAATATTTAATGGCCGCCGAGCAGGAAGACGACACTGTTTGGATAATGAAATCGAAAAGTTTAGATATTCGCCCGACATCCGGCGTCTGCATTGCTTTGATGACTTTTCATTAAATTACGCTTTCCGCATTCCGCATTTCCACGAGACTCACAGAGAGACAGAGAGACACTAAGAAAGTGAGATTTGCGATGCGCAAACAAAGTTATAAAAGCTGAATTTTCCATTTTCTATTTTCCATTTGCTGGCAGTTCCTTCTCCTGCCGGCTGCAGCTGCCACTGACACAACAGGAATGTATTTGTATATATATATCCGTCAAGGGTCTCGAAACGAACCGAAAAGTGTCCAAATTGCATTCCCAACGACCTTGACTCTTGGCCAAATGTCCTGGCATTCACTTAGCGCCCAGGGAATGTTAATTACTTGGCCATAAAACGGGGCAGCAATCTCTATCTCAATCTCATTCCCAAACCCAATCCCAATCTCGATCCGTGTGACAATCAAACTATTTATGCAATGTGTGTGGCACAAGGGGAATCCCCCGGCTCATCCTTCCCCTCCCTAGCCCTGCTCCTGCTTGTGACTGTGTTGTTCTAAGCGATTTGATTCGAACAACAATTGAGGCACATTCTATGGCGAAAGCAAACAGCTGGCGGGCCATATCAGAGGATTGTGGTCTGAGGATTGGGGATTGTGGCTTCTGTTGGTTAGAGATGCTTAAAACCGACTGTATTTGTTAGCCAACTTGGGTACAAGGTACGGGAAGGGGTTGTATATTACTGGAATTATTTAGAAAAATATATACTTTGGTTTATTTTCAGTGTTTTACAAGCTGAATAAGTTTATTTATCAATTAATAAAAATTACTCAAAGCAAATAGAAGCAATGAAACCTTTTAAATTTTAAACAAATTACATTCCTTTGATTTTCTTTACTCCCACATTCCATTTCCTTGACTTAATTGTACCTTTTTCTAGTAAAAAAGTACCCTTAAATCCCACTCATCACTCTCGTACAACTCTTTAACTGCCTGCAGGCCAAACAACTGGTAGCTAAACATTTATTGTAATTCGAAATCAATCAATAGAACCGATAAAAAAGCGAGTGGGAAGTTCAGAAAATGAGCCTCTCGTTGCCCTCATGCCCTCATGCCCGCATCTGGAGGCAAACAGCAACGTCGCCCCCGCACTGTTTAATACTTATTTAATCAAGTTAATGTAGTTAAATCAGCTTAAGCAAATATTCCCAGCAGGAGGAGCAGTGGCAGTGCTTGTCGAACACAATGGACCTGGCCCTGGCCGAGATAAATCCAATGATACTGGCCCCGGTTTGGTCCTTGGAGAAGGACTGACTATGCTCGGTTCTCAGTTTCTCCTGCTGCCTCCTGTCGCCTGTCGCCTGTCGCCTGTCTCCTGTCCCTTCCCACACACATAAACTAATACAGATAAAAGGGCATTCATTACAAAAGACCAAAGCGGCAAAGTTTTTCATCGACGGCAATGTCAGATTTGCGACATCAGCGCAAGGATCTAAGGAGTGCACTAAGAGAAAATGGGTATGAGAAAGAGGGGTTAAAAAATAGTTTAGGATATAGGGAAAACCTTTTAAATATGACATTAAGGAAATACTATAAAAACAAAGGGAAAATGGAATGAGTAAGTAGTTTATAATATTCTAAGATATAGGAAAAGGATTAATATAGAGCATAGCATACTTTTTGGCATATTTAAAACTATATGTTAAAGAGTTTAATTTATTTCAGGAACTACTTTCCTATTTAATGTATAAATCTCATCTATAATTTCCCTGTTTCTGAGATATAAAATGTAAAAAAGGATTCAAATAAATCACAGCCTACTTTTGAGCATATTAAAAAAGGGATTTTAAAAAGCCCAAATAGTTTCTAGAACTATTTACCTATAAATCTAAGTACTAAGCTATAATTCCCCTATTCCTAAGATATCTTTATTACCAATAACTACTTTTTAATACCCAACAGAAAGTGACATTTTCCTGGCAGTGCTGGGAAAGACAAAAAACCAGAAAGGCTGCCGGAAAAGGACGAGGGCAGGCGGTTAGACCTGGGACCACGACCAATGGCCACCGAGTGACCACACAGCCAGGAGTCATT
>VNJS01009019.1:0-12107 GCA_008042575.1 Drosophila watanabei
GGAATGGCCGATAAGATAACGTACGGTTCATTCGAATTCGAAAACAACAAACTAAACAAGAATATCGCAAGGCAAAGCAAAGGCCGATATAACATTGTATATATGTATGTATATACGCCCCGTAATTAGTCAAGCTGCAATATAATAATTAAGCCAAATCTCTGTTTTTGCTGGATAAAAAATCTGATTCTCATTTTTGAGTTGCTCTTAAGTTATTGGTTATATATTCTTTTTTTTTTTTTAATTGGTAGCTAAATTTTTTTCCCCCTATTTCTTTATAAGCATAACGTATAACAGTTTTTATTGAAGCCAAAATCAAAATCTCAGAATTTAACAAAACAAATAAGAAGTATTCTAAAATCTCTAATATGTTAATAAAATATACATATAGCTTAATTTAATTTACATGAATTAGTTTTAGTTAGTACAAATTGCATTATTACATTTCTTGCATATAAACTGAGCATACAAATGCCTATTTTACAAATATAATTAAAAAAGCTTTTTATAGAGTCTTGAGAGTTAACATTTATGTAAAACATAGGCCTCATCTAATAGGAAATTCAACAAGTATTGTACAGAAAAGCTTTCAATATGACAATTAGTTTCTAATTGGCCATAATTACACTAATAAAATATAATTATTAGTAAAAACTACATCTAGCTTAGACATGTTTTCTCCATTTGAATTTTTCCCTTTATATTTTTCCCCCTTTATTTGTTTTAATCGCTGTAAGTGCCACAGCTTTAAAATGCCAGAAATCAGGTTTATGACTGCTCTGGCCTAACTTCACGTGACTCCCAGTTGATTGTTAATATTGTTGCTAATTTTGTTGTACTTTTTCAGACTCCACACAATGCGCACAGCTGTGGTACTTCCCCTTCTGGCTCTGCTGGCAGTTGCCCAGGCCGTCTCCTTCGCGGACGTGGTCAAGGAGGAATGGCAAACGTTCAAGGTGAGTTGTTACTATGATCTTGATTCTATATTCTAGTATCTAGATTTGTCACCCCCTGGAAATCAGAGCCCCCAATTGAAAACAAGTGTTCTCCGGTAACAAAAAGGGTATACTACTGGCCGATGATTAATCATTAAAATCGCATTATTTTTTGGGGCCTTTGTCTTGGACAGACTTTTGTTTGCTTAGTTGGGTCGCGCATTGCATTGCATTCTTCCGTTTGTGACGCGATTCTTCGCGAGCTGAGTCACGAGTGCGAATGTGAATGCACCCGGCAAGGCGGGCTCATCAAAAAAGAGTCCAGATAAGTCCAGAAGTCTAGCTTCCAGCAGAGTCACATGTCGCCGCCGACTCACATGACCAAGCGAAGGCGGCGGAGGTGGGGCTTAGGCTCATCCGTAAACATCGGATGAATGGACAGGCAGGCAGTCGGTCGCCCACTTTTGCTCCATCGCGGGTCAGTCCCGCTGATAACTGGTCCACGCTGATAAGCAGCGGGACGGGACAATAGTATCATTTTGCACCACTTTTGCGGGAGTCCATGTCCAATGATGTTTCCTAATCGTCATCGTCATGTGGTTAGGCCGACGACTTTGGTGCCTGTCCCGGTTCTGAATAATTGCATTTAGCATTCGAATCAATGGGTTTATTGGGTTTATAGCTTGGTTGCATCAGCAACATTAACCAATGGTTTTCTAATGGTTAAAGTTTCTTATAGTATAGGTCTAATTAATTTGCTGTACTCCTACATATGTGACATCCTTATCGATCAGAGTGAAAAGTCGCTCTTTTTTGTATATTTGTTAAAAAAATATTTTTAATAATGCCGTGTCAAGCGCCATTAGTTGCAAATGGGGGCGTATAATTTAGAATGTGTTGTGCAGATCTCGTGTGATAAGTCCCACAGACATTAAGTACAAACATGTAATTGCTTTTGATATTTCCCTCTAAATAATGTATTGTTCCTCTTCGATGGAATTTTTACTGAAATTTGACTTCTATGGTTGCTGCCCGTATTTTCCATCAGTTTTATCTATTGTATAAAATGTGGGATTCCCCATTCTTTATCCAGTTGATCTTTAGCTGAATGGGAAATTATCTTTGTGGTTCTTTTTTGAATAAATATATACATTTTGTGGGTGATTCATTAGCTATGAATGGTTTCAGAGAAATTATGCTTTATTATTATAGAAACATAATATTATTCTTAGAACCACCAGTATTGTGGAAAAAAAAGTAATAATAATTATCAAATTATTATTTAGGCCTGGTCTGGAGTATATATTTAATTTAAATGAGTGCGTTTACTATGAGCATATTAAATACATATATTTCTTACTATGGTATATTACATAGAACATTTATATTTATAATTTTGTATTGAAAAAAAAAAACATTGTTTTTGAATGATAATTGAAAGGTGAAGTACTTCAAAATAATCAAAGATTATAAAGGAGATATACATAAAGGATATACCTCTCCATGTTTTGCAAAAGGGTTTCGGTTTAAAATTTAACGGGTTCCTTTTGTGTATCGTTCCTTATATGTCTTAATATATTGCCTATATTTTCAGTAATTTAGTCATTCGTATATGGAATCCCCTGTATATAAATTGCCTGTCAAATTTTAGTCTGAAAGAAATTTCTGCCTTTTAAAATATTACATTTTTTAAACCAAAATGTACGATTTTTAAAGTAGAAAATAAGCATTAAAACTTTTTATTGTATGTTTTTAGCAAACTTGAATTAAGTCAAATAAAAAACCTACATTTTTTTTTGTAAGTGTAGAACGTATAACAGCTGTTTTAGAAGCCACGGCCACACTGGCATAAAAGTGCTGCCCATTCAATGTTGGACTGATAAGCCCGCGCAATTCAAACAAGAATGCTAGTGTCAGCGTTTCAAAAGCCTGTTCTGGAGCATTCGCAATTCGTAATCTGTGCTCAGTCCAAAGTTGCAAATGCACAGCTGCAAAAGGCACCAAGCATACTGTACTCCGGCACACTGATAAGCTTCAATTAGTTTTAATGCGTTTCAGCAGTTTCATCGCATTCCGAGAACCAAGATGGGGAAAAACAAAATACCAAAGCCGAGTCAAACTCAAATGCGGGTCCCGGGGGGTCGTCCGAGCCGAGCTGAGCGTCGTTTTGGAAATGACGCGTGACGCCGCTCTTATCAAATTGGCATTAAAAATTCGCTGTCAGGCGTTTTTTTTTATTTTGTTTCGCGAGCCGAAAAGCTTTCAGAGAGTAACCCGAGCGACGAGCAGCAAGTGCACACACGACGAAGAATGAATCGAACAAATAAATAGAATCGCGTTGCCGTAAATAAACAAGTGGGGAAAATTTTGGCTGACTGGCAAAAGCAGAAGAGGCATTGATACTTTTGATTTTTTGCTTGTATTTCGCCACACTGTGTGAACCGGTTGGTAGTTTTTGAATACATTGCCCGACATCCTTATAAATCATGCTGCTATATGGGAAACCGGTTGCTTTTTTGAACCGTGCCATTATATGCGCGCTGCAGAAAAAAATATGGAATAAGAAATGGAAAAGGAAGTGATTTTGTGAGTGTCGAAGTGGTAATACTCTTAAGGTTATGGGAAATATATATTTATCTTTAAATGGGTTATTATTTAGATGATTTAAGAAACAACACCAAGAGATTTTCAAGCAATCATTAATATTTTATTTTTGCTTTTTTTAAATCTGTTAGAATTTAATATGTGAAATTATATGTTTTGATATTTCAAGAAATACTAGAGTAAATCTCCTTGGAGGGGATGATAAAAAATATGGCAGATATATACGTTATGGTAGTTTAATTAATATATGATGTTATTGCTCTTAGCTTGGGAAAGTTTTGCTTGAGACGATAGAAAACGTTATAAACCCCATTTGACGGACAAGCCTAACTATTATGCACTTTATTCTCCCAAACACTTCCTTTACTGCCTAAAATGAGAGTAAATTTCGAGTACTCTCTCTCTGGTGAGGGCATAAAAAAAAGTGAGTGTGTGTGGAGTACAACGACGACGCTTCCTCCGAGTAGTTTGACTGTTTGCCTACGTAGGTTGCTCGAGCACAGCGGCGATAGAGGAGTGTCGTTCGTGTGGGAAGTCGGTCGCTCTGTGTGCGAGTGAGCGAAACCACCACCACAACCGAAGGCAGTCTCTGCTGTGGATTTTCGTTATTTCCCTCCCGACTCTCAAAGCAAGCGGTCGAGTCAAACCAAAAACACTCGCAAACCAAGAACGCCGCCAGAGAGGAAAGAAATAAAAGGAGACCCAGCGCCAGCAGTCAGCACCGAAAGCAAGAAAAGCACGCGCGTCATCGAAAAAGAAAAAAAAAATAAAAGAAAAAACGTGCTATTAAAACAAGAGAAACCCGAGTAAATACCGTTTTTTGGGAACCTTACATAAAGCCATGGCCGATGCAAACACTTTAAACGTATCCGTGGATGTGGTGTGGCCCACAATCATAGTCCTTGCCATGCTGGTGATCAATGGTTTCGTCTTTGCCTACATCATGCGAAAGCGGCGGGAGTTCAGCAAGCACCTGCCGGAGGAGCATCCGCACACATCCTACGCAGCCACCAGCAGCCAGGCTGCGATCTCGGCACCGCTCGAGGAGCCCGAGGACGACACCTGTGCCATCCAAATGGAGCGCCTGTAGCTGTAGCTAGACAGTCGTATGTCCCAGACAGATACTCACCATCCCTCGTCCAGGCTCATCATCAACCATCGACTGCAACGAATTTTCCTGAAACCGCAGAAAGCTGAATGTAGTTCAAAGATATGATGCTCTCTCTATTGCTTGCGAAAAGTCTTGCTAATACTGCTTAGATATAGATATAAAGATATACAGAGCGTATACGTATCGCATCGAGTGCCTAGAACGCACATGCATTTAATTACGGTTCTTAAGTTGTTAATTTTGCTACAAAGAGTATACTACGATATATACACTAATAATAAAACGTGTGAATTTTATCATGCCTTGTCGAAAAAATCAAAACTGGATTCTTGTGTGTGTGTCAAGTGAGTGGTTCGTTCGTTCGATTTCGTAAAAAATCAATAGGTCGCTGCACGGGCTTTCAAAAGGCTTCCATAACCCCCTTAGGGGTGGATATGGTGGATGCATGTCGTCTTAAATTCGAATCAATTATGTCAATTATACGAGTCAGCCGTGGACAACTCGTCGGGGTCCCCATCCGGCCCATTTGGGGCGACAATTGGTTGCTCCGTCGGCTTGGAGAGCTCTGTTATTCGTTCGTTCAGCTTTGATGTCCAAAATAATTACATATGCATGCTTTCTCACACATGACAGTGCCACTCAGAGTTAATTCAGAGTTTATGGTGGCGAGCTAGGGAATACCCTATAATGATCTTTGGTTTTTTGTTTAGCTGAGAAAGTATTCTTAATTTCTATGTACTTTAATATCATTCTATGTACTTTAATAAAATAAGAAGAAGTCTAATTTGTAAATCATTTAAGATTAACTCGAAACGTTTCTTATAGGTTGAACCTCCATTTAATCTAATATGTATCTAAATTATGACTATAAATCTTTGTTATTCCGTCTTAATAATGCTATTTTTAAGCACTTTAGCTTTGCTTTAATTAAACTCTGTTGACATACAACTTGTATTCTTAATAAAATTAATTAAAACCAAAGAATTTCCCTAGAAAACTCTACTTAACTTGTATATGAATCATTTAAGATTAACTCGAACCGTTTCTTATAGGTTGAACCTCTAAATTATGACTATAAATCTTTGTTATTCCGTCTTAATAATGATATTTTTAAGCACTTTAACTTTGCTTTTAACAAACTCTGATGACATACAGCTTGTATTCATTATAAAATCAATTAAAAACAAATATTATTCCCAGAAAACTATATTTAACTTTTATGTAAATCATTTTAGATTAACTCGAACCGTTTCTTATGAATCTGATTCGAAATAATCCTGTCAAAATCTTTAGCTTGTTTATTGACTTTCAATCAAAATCATCCCTTGAAATGCAGAAAATATTTTTATTTACACCCAAAAGTAATAGATATAACCCCTGGCGACTTTGGGAGCTATTCATTCACTTATAGCTATCATTTGTTTAGTTCCCGTTGCTATTTCCGTGCTGTTTAAATATTAGACAAGCAACCCTGAGCTCTGAACCGAGACCAATGCAGCGCGACGAGATTAGGGCGCATTTTGTGTCGTGCTACCTGCGGTGGAGCTGTTTGTTGTTTTTAGTTTATTACCTGGAACATTAACACCATTGCCTAGGTCTTCGTTCCCTGATGTCGTTGAGCACTATTTTATGGTCACGCTGGGTTTATGGAGGCGACTACTGTTCCATAACTCGGAGCATGGCGCTCGTGCCAGGTTGACGTGTCCGTGATAAGGTTATCTCGAGATTAAGAACTCTTGGTCAGATCGTAAATCTGATTTACGTAAACTTTTATGCGTTGCCTTGGCCCCGGTGATTTCCAAATCGTTGAGAATTGCATTTCAAATGCTGTGTTACCTTTCCTGAACTTTGTATCTAATCGACGCTGATAATTGATAAGAGCTAACACGGCGATAAGAGTGACACTATCTCTTTTTTCTATACAATATTTATGCAGCTGGAGCACCGCAAGAACTACAACGATGACACCGAGGAGCGTTTCCGTTTCAAGATCTTCAACGAGAACAAGCACAAGATTGCCAAGCACAACCAGAACTGGGCCTCCGGCAAGGTTAGCTTCAAGCTGGCTGTCAACAAGTACGCCGATATGCTGCACCACGAGTTCCGTCAGGTGATGAACGGCTTCAACTACACCCTGCACAAGGAGCTGCGGTAAGAAAGGGAGTCCTTCTTCGACAGTATTGAATTTAATTGGATTTTTTATTTTCCTCTTTTAGCGCCGCTGATGATAGCTTTGCGGGCGTCACCTTCATCTCGCCGGCTCATGTCACGCTGCCCCAGTCTGTGGACTGGCGCACCAAGGGCGCTGTGACCGAGGTCAAGGATCAGGGACACTGCGGCAGCTGCTGGTCCTTCTCCAGCACCGGAGCTCTCGAGGGTCAGCATTACCGCAAGACCGGAGTTTTGGTCTCGCTCTCCGAACAGAATCTGGTCGACTGCTCCACCAAGTATGGCAACAATGGATGCAACGGCGGTCTCATGGACAACGCCTTCCGCTACATCAAGGACAACGGAGGCATCGACACCGAGAAGTCCTATCCCTACGAGGCCATCGATGACTCGTGCCACTTCAACAAGGCCACCATTGGCGCCACCGATCGCGGCTTTGTCGATATTCCCCAGAAGAATGAGAAGAAGCTGGCCGAGGCTCTGGCCACCATTGGTCCCGTGTCCGTGGCCATCGATGCCTCCCACGAGTCCTTCCAGTTCTACTCCGAGGGCGTCTACGACGAGCCTGCCTGCGATGACGAGAACCTCGATCACGGTGTCCTCGCCGTTGGCTTCGGCACCGACGAGTCCGGCGCCGACTACTGGCTGGTGAAGAACTCGTGGGGCACCACCTGGGGCGACAAGGGCTTCATCAAGATGGCGCGCAACAAGAAGAACCAGTGCGGCATCGCCACCGCCGCCAGCTATCCCCTGGTCTAAGGACCGGAACTGATTTATTCACTAGCCGCCAGTCCCCTCACATTGTAAAAACGGAGAGAAAACAACAAGAAATTCCCAACAGAAGCATCTCAAATGAACTTTAATTAATTTCTAATTGTTTCCTTAGTCGAAACTTATTATTTTAATCTTTGATTTTGTATTCCCTCGCCCTGTATATCACATTACACTCATATGTTCTGCCATCACATACGATCTAAGTGAACTCTTGCTGTGTTGATGTTTGTAGACAAATAAATATAAAGTATATAACATTTTTTACATGTATTTCTTTTAATACGGCTTGAAATGCGGAAAGAAACAAGTTTACATATTTAAATAAAGCGGTAAAAGTGTTCCCATTAGAATTTTAGAACAACTTTAGAACAAATCGGATTTTTCACTCCTCTGGTCACACTTGGGGCTGCCAAACTTTTCGTTATTTACTCCGAATTGACAATATAGTTCATATATCTATATTTTTAACACAATTAGGGGTGACCAATTAACCTTTTTTGTCAAAAAATATATATTTAGCTCATTTTTGGATATATTCTTATTTATAAATATATTCGCGTAATTTTATAGCAACTCATCAGCTGTTTATAGCAACTAAAGGGGGACCATACTTATTATTATTATTTTCGGACAAATGGACAAATTTACTCTAACCAAACCCGGTCACACTGCAAAAGTTGAGCAATAAGTTTCCGAAATGCAAAAATAAATACGAGTTTCTGCAGCCAATTAATTAAGAGTCCCTCCAAAGATGCTGTTGACACTTCGCGTGCAGGGAACACGGCTCTGCCCGCGTCCAGGTAGCGCCACCCGAAGTCTGGCCAGCAGCGTGGCGGCTGAGAAATCGTCGCCAACCGCAGCCCAACCCCAGCTGGAGGTCAACGGGAGCACGTACGCCACCGACAGCTGGACGAATGTAACGCCCAAGATCCTGTCCTACCTGGGGGCCAACAAGCACCTGCAGACGGACCACCCGCTGTCCATTATCCGCCAGCGGATTGTCAACTACTTTTACGCCGCCTATCGCAATCAGCGCGGGAATCCGCTGTTCTCTGTTTATGATAAACTGAACCCGGTGGTCACTGTGCAGCAGAACTTTGACAATCTGCTGATACCCGGGGACCATGTGAGTCGCCAGAAGTCGGACTGCTACTATGTGAATCAGCAGCACTTGCTGCGCGCCCACACCACGGCCCATCAGGTGGAGTTGATCTCCGGCGGGCTGGACAACTTCCTGGTGGTCGGAGAGGTGTACAGGCGCGACGAGATCGACAGCACCCACTACCCGGTGTTCCATCAGGCGGATGCCGTGCGGCTGGTCACCAAGGACAAGCTGTTCGAGCGCAATCCCGGCCTGGAGCTGTTCGAGGAGACGTGGACGGGCCAGCTGGCGGATCCGAAGCGCATCCTGCCCTCGTCAAAGTTCATGGACCAGACCAAGCAGCCCTGCCACACGCTGGAGGCGGTCAAGCTGATGGAGCACGAGATGAAGCACGTGCTGGTGGGCCTGACCAAGGATCTGTTCGGGCCGCGCATCAAGTACCGCTGGGTGGACACCTACTTCCCCTTCACGCAGCCCTCGTGGGAGCTGGAGATCTACTTCAAGGACAACTGGCTGGAGGTCCTCGGCTGTGGCATTATGCGCCACGAGATCCTGCAGCGCGCCGGCGTCCATCAGTCGATGGGCTATGCCTTCGGCGTCGGCCTCGAGCGTCTGGCCATGGTGCTGTTCGACATACCGGACATCCGGCTGTTCTGGTCGAACGACAGCGGCTTCCTGTCGCAGTTTAGCGAAAAGGACCTGCTCAATCTGCCCAAGTACAAACCCATCTCGCACTATCCGCAGTGCACGAACGACCTGTCCTTCTGGCTGCCGGAGGATGTGCAAGTGGACGCCGGCTTCTCGCCCAACGACTTTTACGATCTGGTCCGTTCGGTGGCCGGTGATATGGTGGAGCAGGTGGGTTATCATGCTGCATCTCCCTATTTCCTATGTTTTAAATATTTACTGGCACTTGCAGATCAGCCTGGTGGACAGGTTCAAGCACCCGAAGACGGGCAGGTGGAGTGTGTGCTTCCGCATCGTTTACCGCCACATGGAGCGCACCCTCACCCAGGCGGAGGTCAACGAGGTGCACAAGCTGATCGCCAGCGCCAGTGTGGATAGTTTCAATGTGCAAATACGTTAGTTAGTCATAGTTCCTAGTTCAGTTTTCAATTTAAACCAAAAAAACGAAACAGTAAAACGTAGCCATCAAAGTGAGAAGTTTATATAGTTTTGAAGCACTTTACATTCTGTTCGATCCACTCGTTGGCATTAACGAGGAGGCTGGGATTGTCGACGAACTCCTTTTGCGGCTGGCACTCGGTTTTGGAGCCCTTTCGCACAAAGCCCGCCTCGCCCTCGTTGAGAATGCCCACGGAGGCCATTTCGTGCATGTTAACTGACTTGTTATTCCGGAAATTCTGAATGCTCAGGTGATCGAGCAGCCTCTCCAGATCCTCTTCCTTGGGCGGGCACTCCAGGAAGCTGGCAATGCTGTGAATAGTGCCCCGCAGATCCACCAGCATGTCCTCGTAGCGCAGGAAGAGCACATTATCCAGATGGGCGTGCGCGCGAGCTTCCTTCACATGACTGTAGTAGGGCAGCCAGGGATCTGTAAGGATTCAAATGTAGAGAGTTTACAGAGACAGTCTCGGACATAATCCAAAGATCACCGACTTAGTCCTCGCTGAAAGTAGCGCCAGTACCGCTCAAAGTCTCCCACATAGCCCTGGGTGCGGAAGAGCCTGTTCAGATGGTAGTAGGACACGGCCACATCCTTGGGATCGCGCACCACATAAATGACCTTGCACTTGTGCTCCATGACACTGGGCGGCATCAGGGAAAAGGGAAAGTGCGTCTTGATAAAGCGTCGTTGGGTGCGTGGTAACTCGCTCAGCGCCTCGTAGCCCGGCCTAGAGATCTTTTCGATGAACTCCAAGGCACCAGCCGACTCCTTGTTCTTCTCCAGCAACTCCTGCTTCACTTGCGGATGCATAAACACTGGAAATCTGCAAGGGAGGAGATGTTATCAATTCACTTTGCAATCTTCAGATGAAAACTCACTCGAAGAATGGAAAACGCTCGGTGAGTGGCCGTCGCTGGGCCTGCTCAAAGTCCAGGCCATTGGCCAGCAGCCAAATGAGCTCCTGCGTCCATGTGGTGCCCGATCTTGGAACGGTGGCTATCCACACATCATCCGGCCGGGCCTCGAAGTTGTAATACCTCTCCGCCTCCACCTTGTACTTGTGCGGAAAGAAGTATCCCTCGGAGCCGACCTGCACGAAGCCAGTCCGCTCACCTGAGAATGAGGATTAGCTGGAGAACGGATTATAGCGTATAATACGACGCACCATGGAAGTACTCCATCAATTCCGCATTGGTGGACTCCTCGACATCGCGAATTTCGTGGGGAAACTTTAGAGCAGACTTTTCCATTGCACGCGCGACCAGTTGCCAGAAATGACTGCGGGACCAGAGAGCGTTCGTTCCGTCGAGAAAGCTTGACCCCGCTTTCGGGCCGCAGAGAAAGTGGCGGCCGTCGCTTAGCTGCTTAGCTTAGCTCAGCGCAATTTAAATAACGTCTTGATGATACTTGTTGTTTTATTGTTTTTTAGTGCGAAGTACTATGTACTTGCTGGACAAGCACAAGCTGCCTCTCGGGTTGCATTGGGTGGGGCTTAGTGCAAGGTAAAGGTAGTTAATATTGCACACATGGGTGTGTCTCAAACCAGACTTTACTTTTGGTACAGAAAAGGGGAAGGAACAGTAGCTTAGGCTTAGATTTCCAGAGGTTCAAGTTCTCTGAGATCTGATTAAAGTTAAATTAAAGCCAATAAGTCAGGCATCTTTTGAAATTGATGCAAAAATTTGCAATTGGATCAGTTGTTGAATTTGAAATTGATCATAAATAAGCCAATAATATATTGATTTTACTTTGGAAAACTTTTTAATGTCCGTTTCTTTGTAGGGTACTAAAGCATCATAAGAAAAATATTTAAATTGAATCGAATTGATGTTGGTCTATAATATATATATCATCTTCCACTGCATTGCAAGCTTCCAATATAAAATCCACAAATTTAAACTCCAAATATGTTTGCTTAAGTTACTTTAATCCGCAACAATAATTCTACTCTACCCTTTTTTTGGATTCTAAAATTTAACACTAAACATTACACATGGCGGTCCACAAATAATTTTAAATACAGTCTCTCAAGCTCGATTGAGTTTACTCGTTATCCTCGACGCCGTCGAAGAGGCTCAGTAGCTCCTGCTCCTTGCGTTTGATGCGCTCCTGGATATTGGCCACCGGCTCAGACTTGGGCACCTCGCGGCTGAAGAACTCGTCCATTGACTTGAAGACGTTCTGGTACTGGTTGTCGTAGGTGGCGTACGAGATCGGAGGCGACTTCTTGGGCAGCCGCTTGGTGATGGCATTCCGATCGGTGAACTCCCTCAGCTCGTCCAG